>CM024239.1:14338397-14413839 GCA_013421045.1 Propylea japonica | reverse complement strand
ATATATATATATTCTTTTGAATTGAGAGCCTAAAAAATACAATACATGAAACAAAAAAGTCGAATTAATCACATATATATATATGTGATTAATGTTTTTGAGCGCTCGTTCTACTGAACGTTTTGGAGTTTGACTCCCTGTGACGAATTCGTGATAAAATTCAATTCTGTCCGTGGGATGTCCGGCCGCTAGCACCTGAGATTATCAGAGTGAGTTCGATCCCAAATGCCGCGGTTCAGTTTGTTATTAGCCAAATCATACATGGTGTTCCATAAAAAATAGTCATTCAAATTTTTGTTCCTCTCGAATGTTCGCAATTACCCCACTTCTCCTAGGTCAAGCCTTCTGACGTTTTCGACATTTTCGAGCATGAACTTACTTTTCTCAATAGTACCAATTGAACTATTGAAGGACTGCACAGGACTATTCCGTTGACCTAAGAGTTTGACTGTAAATTTCGAATGCAATAAATAATCAGATGAGATGAAATGTATCGAATAAAGTCCAGTAATGAGCATGCAGAACAATATTGAACAATTAATTCCACGATCCAAGGTCTCATCAATCGCAATAAACATGTTGAACATTATCGGCAGTCATTTGTCTGCGCCTAGGCATATTGTGAACACCCACTATCTTGATTTAGCAAAAGGTCTGAGAAACATTACGCCAGATAGAACAAATAATGTTCGATGTCAATGGTGATTTGCGATCGTTGTTGTTAATGTATCTGCAATCACCGGTTTTGAAACGGAAGCTGCAAGGGTTTGGTTTCGTATCGAGTTAATAACTTGCAGAGATGAATTAAATTTCGCGTATGTGGTCTTCAGACGAAATCTGTGGGGATATCAAAGTGCTTGCGTAAAACTGTTCTAGAGGAGGTTAATAATACCCTGACGACATACCTAGGGATTTTCAAGAGGATTACTCAGTTAGTAAATTTGCAACCCAATAATATCATTTTATTCATAGCATTTCTGACTCAAAGTTTGATTGAGTAATGCCGTGGAAGTGAGTTCTTATTATAAATTGAAATATAAGAAAATTTAGGAAAATGGAAAAGCCCTTAGCAGGAGCTTTTTAGCGCTTGTTCTTTAGTGGAGCAAAAGGACTATTACCTCAAAATTGTATGTGGGACTTGAGCACAATCGGATTATATTCTGAAATTATTAAAAAAATTAAATATCTAAAAATAAATAATAACAGAAATTGAATTCTATGGTTCTGATGATGCGATCCCCTTGTAATCTATCATGAAAATTCACGTATGGTAGTTGTTTTTATTCTCAATATTAAATTACACTCGAATCGGATATTCTGTTATGGAAATATAAAGATTCTTTTATCAATATTCCAATTGAATTTTCTATGGTTTCTGTTAAAACTATGGCCACAAAATTTCGTATGAAGATTCAGTATATCAATATTTATTCTCAGAAAAAATTTCACTTGAATCAAATAGCTTGTTATGGAAATATAAAAATTTTCCTTTTCCATATTCCAATTGAATTGTCTATGGTTCTGTTGAAACTGTGGCCACGAAATTTTGGATGAATATTCAGAATATCAATTCCCATCTACAAAAGAAATTTCACTCGAATCAGATATATTCTTATGGAAATATGGAAATTCTTTCTTCAATATTCCAATGGAATTCTCTATGATTCTGAACACTATGGCAACAATTTTGGATGAGGCTTGTTATCAGCATCTTGCATTTGTTCGTAACATTTCATTCCGATTGCTTCCGTACTTTCTAAGATTGAGGCACAAAAATTTTGAATGGCGATATTTTATGGAACAACCCTGTACGATGTGGCGGTTAACAATCTTAACTGAGGCATTTGGGACCTGACTCGTCCTGAAAATTTCATTTCTCTAGTCATTCGAAAATTATTGTGCTAAACGGACAGCCCCACAGACAGAATTGAATTTGACTACGAATTCGTCATCAGGGTTGTCTAATCCTATCATTTTAGAACCATTTTCGGCTCAAAATCTGGACATAGATTAACGGTATCGGTCCAATGGCATTAATAATAATCCATCAATATTTGTTGATGCATCAATTTGATAGTTCTGGTTACAAAGAGGTAAAGAGTTGATACCTACTATATCATATTAGCATTTTTGAATCTTTATTCAATTTATGTTGAGTTATACCTATAATCAATTCAGTTCCACATAAAAATACCTTTATGTACCTAGCATATCGATAGAAATTAACGATATAATAGGCATTTCCAGAAAAAATCTTTTCAGAAATGTTAAACCATCAGAAAACCAGAGCGATTTTCCGTTTCATGTTTCGTTGTTTTTCGAGAAGAAAAATATTGAAACCACCTATACTCCGTTCACGAAAGGTTGAGCACATAGTAGGCGTTTCTTTATTTATATTAAGTTGGCAGTATTTGCTGTCATAACGTAAAATAAATTCAATGTTGCCGAATGTACCCGGCCTTGTCCGACGAGCTTGCGAGTTTTCAGACAACTCTATGCAATATTGACAACATTGCGTATCAATCTGACAAGAAAATAAACATGATAACCCAAAATTTTAATATACACAGTGGAATATAATAAGCTATACGTTGGCATCCATTTCAATGGTTGAATGTTCACAGAATACAATGATGCGCAGCGGCTACTCTGTTGTGAATTGTCATCCCCACGAGTATAGAAATTGCATTTCAATATCAAATGAAAAATTAATTAATCGAAATTTTGAGGGAAAGATAAAGAAGATTTATATTTAACACCGGGAAAAATATGCTCTATTTGTCAAATTACTTCATTGCTAGTGAAGTGAATCTGGATATTATTCTGGCAAATGAAAAGCTTGGAAAAATACAATTCTAGCATATAGATTGCATATACCACTTTGCCTTCAAATTCAGCAACTGACACTTAACGAATATGAAAACTGTGCCTTTTCCATTTATATGAATTTATTCAAGGATCTGTTTCTATAAGTAATATGCGTAAAGCACGCAACTATATAGTATATCCAGCACCCACGCTTGATCCTAAGATTGTTATCCGATTTTATAGGTCGCCTTTGCCCAACAAATTCGCCATCAATTATACTAATGGACTATAAATTAAATATTTATTAATATTTTGCAACCATTATTCATCCTTATCTATATGGCCAATTAACTAAACTCCAATATAGCACCGGTACACCGTGTCTAATTTAGAAAATGAAACTATTGTGTTTTACGTTTATTGTTGGTATAACAGCATGATTTCCATGAGTACGTATGATGGAAAATGGTGCTGCTATTAAAAACCGTTGCTTTATTTGCTTTGTGAATTTTTTTCATTGTTTTATTAGATGTGTCATTAAAACCCACGCATTAAGATTAACGCTCTCTGAGAAGTTCTTAAATTTGAAAAGATTGTTTCTGGAAATTATTAGAGATGATTACACACTATAGAATTTCTATAACTCCATCAAGAGTTCATTGAATTAAAAAAAAGGTATTGTACGAACGAATTGAGGTTTCATCTTTATTGATATTTAATTAGTAATTACATTTAGTTTTTATCGCACATGTTTCCTGTCACACTGTCGTGAAACAATTCATCACTGCAGGGTGTTTCTGAATTGATGGGAAAGATTTAAGGGGATGATTCCTCAGAATATTTTATGAAAGAAAGTTCCCATAAATGTAGTTCCGGAAATGTATTGTTCCAAGATATAGGGTGTTGGAGTTTTACTTACAAACTCACTGAAAAAGCGGTACGCCATTGAAATATTTTCAACTACCAATTATTTTTGAATTCTTCGTTCAATTTGTGATAAAAAAAATCTCTTCTGCTTTCTTTCCATGTGGGGTGCCGTTATTATTGAAGAAATTGAACATCTTGACGCGTATTTGCCGTTAACTTTGACACATTATGTAGTAGAGATACTAAGTATGTCAAGATGTTTTTTAGTTTTTTTTTTTACATAAAAACGGAGCCCCACACGAAAAAAATGCTTGAGAAATTTTTCATCATAAATTGAACGAATAATTCAAAAATAATTGTAACTTCAAAAAATCTCAGTGGCGTACCACTTTTTCAGTCAGTTTTTAAGTAAAACTTCAACACCCTGTATCTTGGAAACAATGCATTTCCGGAACTACATTTATGGAAACTTTCTTCCATAAAATATTCTGAGGAATCAACCCCTTTAAATTTCGCATCAGTTCAGAAACACCCTGTATATGCAATTTAATTAAAACTGTTCAAAAATAGTTATTGAAAATTGTGAACGAAAAAAGTCTATTATTATTATTTCGAAAAAGAAAAAAATTACTTTTTTTAAGTCAAGTTTGAAATCAGCCTGTTCATTACATATTTGTAAAAACTGTGAATGAATAAAGTCTATTATTATTAATCATGAGGGTGAGTGTTCCTGTCTATCTCCTTCCTAATAGCGAATTATGTATGTGTCTAAAAGTAGTTGCCTCCCCGTTTTACTTTATCGTTGAATGTCCAGAAATATAAATTAGGATAACTTTGTTGAGTTTTTTATTCATTTATAGTTATTTAATCAACAAGGTTATTAAAGAGAGCGACTAATGGTCAAGATATTTTAATGCGTTAATAGTTCGAGACCATTAGTCGCTAGATTAATAACCGAGTTGATTACAAGAGTTTTCCGACGATCTCAACATGAATTGTGTATAAATCCTTGATTGAAATACATTCTCATTTTGCACAAGACTCACATTTGACATAATGAAATTTCTATGTTCCAGTAAAGCTTTGACATTGCTCGTAGTGCTTTTGAATACTTTTTGAACTGTGGCCATGATAATTGCACATTAAAATAGCAAAAAATTGAGCATTAAAATGGGTAATTAATGAACACATTAAAATCACCTTTTATTTTGAGATCGACGGAAAAATACATTTTCCGCCGACCTCGATATAAAAGGTGATTTTAATGTGTACAAAATTGAGCATTAATGACCCATTTTAATGCTCAATTTTTTAGCCATTTCAATGTTCAATCCTCATGGCAACCGTACACAAAGTATTCAGAAGCACTACGAGAAATGTCAAAACTCTACTGGAACATAGAAACATAGAAATTCCATTTTGTCAAATGTATGTCTTGTGCAAAATGAGAATGTATTTCAATCAAGAATTTATACACTATTCTTGTTGAGATCGTCGGAAAAATCTTGTAATCAACACGGTTATTAATCTAGCGACTAATGGTCCCGAAACCGTCTCCGGTGGCTGTGGGGACATGGCGTGTGCCTACAAGTTCACGAAGCTGGAGGCCGGGTTCGAATCCTGGTGCGGGTATGGATGTTGTGAAATGTCTAGCAAAACACAACCCACATTGAAGCTTGTCTGAATGGCCTAAGTTGCCGTGGACATATAAAGGAATAAAAAAAAAAAAAAATGGTCCCGAATTATTAACGCGTTCGCTGCGCTCACGCATTAAAAATCTTGACCATTAGTCGCTGTCTTTAATAACCTAGTTGATTAAATAACTATTAATCGGTCAATTGAAAGATTCAATCTGGCAATTCACAGATTAAATGTGTCAATGTGTCAAATGTGTCAATTGACCGTTTTTACTTTATCGCAGTGACACTAATACGCCGTCGCGTCGTAGTCATAGGTATTTTCGGGAATCTTTTCGATCACTTACACGAGCTACTATTTGACAGATTGGTAAAACCGAACATATTGATCATACCTATAAATGTGATATACTTATATGTAAAAAGTATGTTCGGTTTTGATAAATAAATTTTCGGCAGAAGCACACAACAGTTCCCAATTTCAAATATTTGCAAAATAGATGGTATCGCCTATCAATGTTTTCCTTCGTGTTTTCTCCATACAGAGGACGATAGATCCTACCTATCGTGAAAAAAGTATCCTCAACCGGTGCATAAATCTTGACCATCACGAAGTCCAACTTTCATTCTATCTCGTTATCGGCAGTTTCATGTAGGTAAAGTAATTAAGTGAGCAGATATCTAGAAACATTAATTCAAACATTATGCAGGTAGATATCAGTAGTTTTGCGAACCTGCTCGTTAATAAACGATCCTCCTATCTCTTCCCTGTGGATTAATTATTTTATATTTTACCATGTCGGATGAAGTGTCACGTAATTTTTTTATTATTCAAATGTAATGAAGAGTTACTGATCTATGTTATATCATTTATGCTCGTTGTGGGGGATGATATATGACTAGTCCATATGCATAAAACACATGATATTCACAACCTTTGTTCTAATTTCACATAATACAAAAAATTTGCTTACATGCCGGACAAGTTGAATTCAACGGCTAGCCAAATCGAATTGAGATGTTTTTAACTCAGTTGGAAATTTGAATGGACCTTTACTTTGGGCCAACTAAATGAACTAGATAAACCCAACAAAGTTTTTTTAATTTATATTCCTGGACATATAGGAAAAACGCGCACACACAAAATTCGCGATTAGGAGAGGCAGTAAGAAAGGCACCTGGAAAAAGACTTTGAGGCCTAGAACACTCACCCTATTTATTAATAATAATAATAATAATAATACTGATTGAGGCAGATGATTCAACACCTCTACTACTAAGCGAGCACCCTCATGAAAACATCACACAGACGGATAGTGATAAAATTCAAAGATGGAGAAGAAAGCCCCTAAATGGAAGACATCTAAACGAGGTCACTCAGGACATGTCGGAATTCCTTCGTCGAACTACTGGCTGACTTCTGAAGATAGTTTCCTGATATAGAAGGATTCTTCTTCAGAAATATAATATTATGAAGGATAGGAGCCTCACCGATGATAAATGCCGCTACGGATGCCAAACATCAGAAACAATCCAACATATTATAGGAAGCTGCCAAATGTTTGCTGGAAATGAATATAAGAGTCGACATGATGCAGTTTGTAAAATACTTCATCAGGAACTCGCATCCAACTGCAGATTCTGCTGTGCAAAACAATTTCATATTATAAGTATCAGCCTGAAGTATTACTGGAAAACCACCACTACAGGCTATACTTGGATCGCACAGTACTTACAAATTTAACAGTTGATAATAACAGGCCAGACATACATCTAGTGAAGAATAAAGAGAAAAGAGCAAACTTATAGACGTAGCCATCCCGAATAATACAATCTACGTCAGAAATACGCTGAAAAAAAATCGAAATATCGAGGGCTTGAACTTCAGATCAAAAGGCAGTGGGAAAGTCTAGTACCAGAACCATTCCATTCTCAAATCAACCACAGAAATTATCCCTAAGAGCCTCAAGCCAACCTAAAGGAGCTTGATTTGGATGGAAACCTTTACAAAGTAATGCAAAAACTTAAAAAGTATTGCTTCTCGTACTACTAGAACGATAGGGAACACCAGGAACAACCATGGAGGGAAATATTGCAAGACCGACTACCAGAACATTAACCGAAAAATCCAAGACCAAGAAACGAAGACGAAACAACCCAGGACCCAGGAGAGATGAACACCGAAACATCTCACAGCTTAATCCCCTTGATACTTGCTCTCCGGGATGGGAGTGAATATTCCCCTTAGTAGGAGTGTGAAAAATCACACCCTTTCTACGCTAATAGGCTCAAGTCGATAATAATAATAGTCTTTATTCATTCACAAATTTTACAAATATGTATTGAACACTGAACAGGCGAAGTGCAGTTAAGCTGAGTTCAAACTTGACCTAAAAAACGCATTTTTTAATAATGATTATAGACTTTGTACATTCACAATTATCTTCTTATTACAATTAAACATTCGGACTTGGTTAGAGAGGATTACTTCTGCTTCCATATTTCATTTCGTCATTAGTTTTATCTCATGCATGCAAAGTTTGTTACAACCTAATTTGCTACAAATATACAGGCAACAGTCATCATCCTCTAAGATTGTCGGTTCAGATAATCTCAATTTTTGGCATATTCTACATAGAAGTTTCGCATATCTGACGAGATCTCTCGTAGCTATTTGAATTTATTAGCCTTTATAATTGGCCAATTAGCCAAGAAGAATACGCCGGTGCTTTACTGTTATTTTCATGCGTATTTGCTGTGAAAATTATGGCCTCTAAGAATGTTGTTAGGAATCATTTTCTTCACGTCGCGTATTACAGCGAAGAGTTGATTGAAAGCTAGTTATTGTGCGTACTAAGAAGTTGAAAAACGTTTTTATTTCAATCAACAATTGCAGGAATAAGTCGAATAATTACGCTAGATACTGTTGATACAATGGAACCTTAAATCGATGGACAAAACCAATTCTGCACGATAATTCTGTTTTTCAGTACCTACATATTTATTTGAAATTCGAATTTCAGGCATGTTCAACAAGTCGCTGGGAAATTCTGACATTCGTGACATAAAATTCTCAAATATAGAAATCAGACCTTCCACACTGTAAGGAAAAGTAATTTATGTATATGTGCTATCAGTGTTTTACATAAAACGTATTCATAATTCCCTTGATTTTTTGGCAATAATTTCAATGAAGCATTCCATTCAATGCAGGTGGAGGAGTTCAAAAAATGTAAATTCAATCTTTTTTATAATTTTTTTTTCAGAACACAACAAATCAACGCATAAGCGTTTGACAATCTTAATACGTTTCCATAGTGACCCAAGTTATTTTATTGTAAATTTCAAAACACTATTCATTGTCGATACAATTATTCTTGATTTTTTTTAAATTATTCAATGTCTGTCGAGTTTCAAAGGATTCGTGGATAAAACTAGGTTCACCTCGTAAAAAAACCACATTTTTGGACTGTTGTTTCGTAGTCGCCAGGAATGTTATTATTTTCCTACCATGTGAACAAGAACAATATAATATTATTGTACGAAAGTTCTTGTATTTAATTTTACTATCTCATGGAGTGTTTTTCTTATGAGTCAAATAGTAATAAAATGTAGTTTCGGAGTTTTGCACTGTCGAAATTTTTGCTTCTTCCGATCAATTCGAAATTCGGGGTTTCGAAGGAAAATGATGACGCGCAAACTTGTACGAAATTGCTATTGAAAAGGCAGAATAGATTTATCTGTTTCGGAGGTATTATTATTATAGGTTACGTCTCATTGATCCTGTCAATATATAAACGAAAATACATAACCGATCAACGTTAAACTTGATATTCAGAACTGGGACAAACACGCGTATATTTGGGCTGAATGAAATCTCGTTCGAATCGTTTTCTGGATTAAGGAAACGTTTGAGACCTGAAGATCTAACTTTAGTTCTATCGCTGACAAAATCGGTTGCTTAGATCCAAAGCTATTGTCACTGGAATATTTCACTTACAATTCTCAATATTCCATAACTGCTTATTCGGTCAATTCGAAATTAAGTATTCGGGTGGGTATTGAAAATACGCTAATGAGTGACGATTTTATGAAAATTGAATATAAGAAAATTCAAGAACAAAATTTATGCTATAATTTTGGAACTACTGATAGTTTTCAAACATTCTGTGACAATATTCTAAGAATGTTTTTTCCTGAAAAACTTTATGGGATTTCACTCCCATTCTCTGAAACAGAAATAATTGAAAAAATTTTATTAAGATGAAGAGCTCCTGCGAAAAATTTTGGCACTTATTTGGAGCAAATTGGTCTTGAAAAAATTTTTGCCTAACTGTAAAACTGAAAAAAGAAATGAATGAAAAAGACGATGTAACGTTTCGGTGTCTATATCAGACACCTTCTTCAGACAAACTTATAAAATCTTCAGAATTGTGTGTTTTTTCATTTGCAGTCTAATTGACATTGAAAGTTGTCAACACATAGAGATGTTGATTTATTAAATTTTGAAGTTTCCTGATGTCATTTCTTTCTTCAATAAATCAATCCAAATACGATCTATTCCAACAGAACAATTGGCCAAATTATTTACTACATCTAACAAAATACATGTGGATTCCTTAATTTTCCTTTTATAATTGTCAAGTTCACTCATTACGATATTTGTGTTGTTCCAGTTCATCATATGATCTCCGCTATTTGAACATGATCAGCGATTTGTGATTGTATGAATGTATCTATTTTTGATGTTGTTCTTATGTTTCCGTTATCTCTAAAAGTGTTGATGTCTCTCCTGTGAAAGATTTTCCACACATACAGGAAATATTGTAGACACAATTTTTTTATTTTTGTTTCTTATGTTGAATTTGGAAGAAATTCTTCTTATTTTTTCTGAAAGGTCAGGAAAATAAGGAATGACGTTCAACAAATTGGTTTTTCTTGGCGGTTTTCTGTACTTGATCATCATTAGAATTTTGATTAGATATTACTTATTTTCATTAATTTCACTATTTCTTTCTGTTTCGATTGACATTCAATGAACAGTCAAATACTTATGAAGTGTGTCTCTAATGAGTCGAATCGTCAATCAAATGTAGTTTCGGAGTTTTACACACTCGAAATTTTGCTTTTTTCTCCATATGTAGTTCCGTAATCCTATATCCGATCAATTCGAAATTCGAAGTTTCGAAGGAAAATGATGACGCACAAACTTGTAAATATGAACGAAATACATATCCGATCAATGTCAAACTTGATATCAGAACTGGGACAAAAACGATTATATTTGGACTGAAATCTTCGTTCAAATCGTCCCTGAAGGATTTTCGAAAAAAAAAATCTGGCCATTATTTCTGGTCTGGTTCTAGAATCTCATAGCAGCTTCGAATTAAAAGAGTTGAGTTTTCTTGATAAAGGAAATTCCGTAAATTCGAAATTCATTATTCGGATGGGTGTCGAATTTAATGAAAATCGTATATTAAGGAAATTTAAGAAAAATAATTTACGCTATAATTTGGAACTACTGATAGTTTTCAAACATTCTGTGACAATATTCAACGAAGTTCATACAGCTGATAACATTTCCTTTGATCATTGAAAGGATAGTGTACAATGGCAAAACTTTAACTGCACAAAAGTATCAGATTTCACCAACTCGAAGGCGAAGACAACACCGCATTTTCCATGTCCACGGCAAAATCATCGAAGCCATCATAAAATTTATACCTCATTGTCGGTACGGTACGATATTATGACAGCAATAAATTTCATCAGTGCCGAAGTGCAGTTAATAACTGAGTCCGAATATCCGTACAGATCAGTTAATCACAACATCTCCACTACATTACCGGGTAATTTCGCAATAAAACCAATGATATTTCCCCCTAATTGATATTCCAACTATTATTTTATGCGCGCTAGTCGCCATAGCAAATCGTTAAAATGGCCCATAATTTATACTTGTTAGTGTAATATGAGATACGCCAACCATGTAGGACGCCGAGATGGAGTGATACTGGTATTTTAATTGAAAAATAAATTAATTAAGTGATAGATAAACTCCGTTTTTCTTTGAATGGAGTCGGGGCCATTGAAAAATTATTGTGTAATCGGTGAGTGATTTTCGAGCCTGAGGCGCGTCAGCTGGGTTCGCAACGATTGAATGGAGGCATTAAGAACGTAGAACTACTTAGACGTCACGACTAGGTACAAATACGCTGTTAAACAATATGGTTTTTATAATTGATTAGCTTTTATCCTAGAATTATGGTAGATACTACTCAATTTTTCCATTCAAGTTGAACTGGAATACCCTATCAGAAGTGCAGACACATTTGCAGCGCTTCATCTATCTAGTTCAGTTTTTAGGGAAGTAAAGTGGATCATTGCAATAATATGTTAATTTAGAATTATTTTTTTAAGAAAATTAAACCAAAATTTGTCTTTGGAGCATATCCCATGAACATAGTTGATTACTTGTAAAAAATAGGACTGATGGTCTAAAATATTAACTTTCTTTTTGAGTCCTTTTTGCTAGTCATAGGTAGGTATAGCAAAATCGTTAAAATGGCTCATAATAATACTTGTTAGTGTAATATGAGATACGCCAACCATGTAGGACGCCGACCGAGATGGAGTGATACTGGTATTTTATTGAAAAATAAATTAAGCAAGTGATAGATTAACTCCGTTTTTCATTGAATGGAGTCGGACCATGAAAAATAGTGTAATCAGTTGAGTGGGTTTCGAGACTGAGGCATTCGCAACGATTGAATAGAGGCATTATGAACGAAGGACTACTTATACGTCACGACTACGTACAAATACGCTGTTAAACAATATGGTTTTCCATAATTGATTATCCTTTATTCTAGATTCATGGTAAGTACCACTCAATGTTTGCATTCAATGTAACTGCATGCGCTTCATGGAACTGGTACACCTGTTTGTGAGGTGATCCGTAACAACAGAAAACTAAATTCGTCTCGAATTTCTGGTTGAAAAAGAATGTTATCAAACTTTTTGGTCGGAAGCATATGCCATGGAAACTGCATAGGTATAGAACAAACATCCATAAGTAAGGATTTGGTGCGGAAAATGATCATTATACAATGGGTGGTGTATATGAACACTGGTTAAAATAGGCCATTCTACCTGGTTGCAATTCTCTGAAGGTGATTTTTTTAAACCGAAAAACTGACATCTCCCAGATAATTTGACCAGGGCTTGACTTTTGTGTAACGGCTGTTCACGGTGGTTACTTTGAACATTCAATATGATGACAAATAGCAAAAAAAGATAATAGTGATCGATAGAAATCAAAAATTTGCTAGTTAAATTTTTTGAATATTTCAATATGAATAAGAGTGGGTACACAGATTCAAACTCTCAAACTTTTTTTCATAATTAAAATTGCTTCAATTCAAAAATTGTAAACTCCGGAAGTTGAAGTGTTCAGCACCGGCCGTAGGCTGAGCGTACATACACTTTCTGGAAGTACTGACAAAACTTAAACTATATCAAATGTCAGTGGTCGAATAGAAGAGATTACTACATCCGAATACAAGTATCTGACGCATGATTAAACACAACAAATTCACCTCCTACGTTAAATATATCGAATATTCTTTACCTCAAATGGTCCTGTTTAGCCTCAAATTCTCAGCTACGACCTCAATCGTGACCATCAATCAACCGAAGGCAAGTTTAAAAATATCTCGTCTCTGTCAGTAAAAATCATCCAAAATATCTCCATTTAATTATACCTTCTTACCGCATAATAGCGTGTAGCGCGGCTATCGGATTAATTCAACTTGTATTCTAGTTACTTTAATTAAATTTTTGCGACATTCGCTGTGTATTCACGCACATGACCCAATTATTAATAAGAGATTCGCGCGCACGCGGTTTTCGCAGAAAATGTCGCTGCCGAAGAACGAGGATAGCACGTCGATGTTGAAACTAGCAATTTGCCTTGATGTCACGAGTATCTTTTTCCTTTAATTGATGGTAAAGTCACCGAAATATGGCATTGTCACATTCGGAAAGCATATACAGGGTGACTGGTGACGTAAGGGACAACGGCTAACTGGAGATAGAGGTCCTCAAACTGAATGAGGATTGGGGGTTCAAATGTCCCATAAGGCTATTAGTTTCAGAGATACAGGGTGGTTTTTGCAAAAGTGCTAATACTATAAACTCCCATATTTCGTCAATATGGCAAATTTTTCGCTGATATTTGGCAAGCTTGTTAATATACAATTATTCTCCATCAGATCGACAAGAAAAAATTCCCAACAATTGCAGGTCCGTATTCAAAAATTTCAATTTCCGTGTCAGGTGAGAAATATCACTCGGTATATGAAATAAAAAAAATTAAATTAGGAAATTGGAATCTACAAAAACACTGAGTAGAAATCTGTTTTTAGTTTCAATGGCACAAATTTTTTAAAGTTTTTATGATATGTTGGAAGTCGAATATTACAATTTTTTCATATTGAATTCAAGAAACACACTATTCCTGAAAGAAAAAAACACTGAATTTGAGATGCTTAAATAACCCTGACGCATTTTGAATATTCCTTCACATCTTGAAATACTTTTTCATTTAAATTTTCTATCAATATTATAAGAAAACTCAAAAAACAATACAAACACAAAAAGATTAACAGTAGCAAATATGGTTCATAAAAAAATCAAATAAACAATGCTTGATATGCGAGAGCCATTCCCCTCACACACTTATTGGCTCTTTTGAACAATTGAAGTACGTTTTCATATCCACAAGATGAAAAATTACTCTTGATAGAACAGTAACACTAGATTTCAGGTCGAGAAAAGTGGACTCTCTTCTCAGAACGCCTGAACAATAATCCATCTGATACTTATTCTTTCAACAAATTTTATTCTTCTATTAAATTGTGCAATGATTCATGAGAAAACAACTAAGCTAATGCTCGAAATCAGAGCAATTTGCTTCAACGCATTTATTGGCTCTCTTGAACTCTAATGATTTCTTCTCTTTTGAGATGAGAAAATAATCTGAGACCAAATATTATATCCGTTCATTTTGCGCAATCCAAAAACAAGTATCATCTACATATTCTTCATTCGTGAATATTGAAGGCATTTTTCAGTAGATAAACAAACGACACCATTTCCCAATAATTCACAATCAATGAATGTATGAATATAAACGTCATTTTTTGAGATAAGCCTACTCTGTGCAGTAAGATGTATTTTATTTTAATGAATAATAAACCTCTTATTCTAAAAAATCACTTGTTTCCCTAATAAAAATTAAAGAAATTCATATGCTTCTCAAAAGAAGATGAAGTTGATTACACCTAAGTACATATTAGAGGAAAATAAGTCCTCAAGATTCATAAATTATTTCATTGAAGAATAAATTTTGTTGAAAACATAAGTACCAGATGGATTATTGTTCAGGGGTTCTGAGAAGAAAGTCAAACTTTTCTCGAGCTGAAATCCAGTGTTTCTGTTCTATCAAGAGTATAATTTTTCATCTTGTGGATATAAAAAAGTACTTCAATTGTTCAAAAGAGTCATTAAGTGTGTGAGGGGAATGGCTCTCGCATATCGAGCATTTGTTTATTCGATTTTTTTATGAATCATATGTGCTACAGTTCCTCTCTTTGTATTTCTATTGTTTTTTAATTTTTCTTATAATATTGATAAAAAATTAATAAAAAAGGAGTTCAAGATGTGAAGGAATATTCAAAATGCATCAGGATTATTTAAGTATCTCAAATTCAGTGTTTTTTATCTGGAATAGTATGTTTCTTGAATTCAATATGAATAAATTGTAATATTCGACTTTCAACTTATTTAAAAAACTATAAAAAATTTGTGCCATTCAAACTAAAAAAGATTTTTACTCAGTGTTTCTTGAAGATTCCAATTTTTCAATTCAATTTTTTTTATTTCATATACCGAGTGATATTTCTAACCTGACACGGAAATTGAAATTTTTGAATACGGACCTGCAATTTTTGGGAATTTTTCTTCTCGATCTGATGGAGAACATGTATAGTAACAACTTGCCAATATCAGCGAAAAATTTGCCATATTGACGAAGATATGGGAGTTTATAGTTTTAGCACTTTTGCAAAAAAACACCCTGTATCTCTGAAACTAATAGCCTTATAGGACATTTAAACCCCCAATCCTCATTCAGTTTGAGGTCCTCTATCTCCAGTTAGCCGTTGTCCCTTACGTCACCAGTCACCCTGTATAAAATCAAGAAAGACCTAAGGATAAGAAGAAAGTTCTTATTGAAATAGGTAATTGATATATTCAAAAAGTTCACTGTTGTAGACTGGAGCTCTGCTGGAAGTTTTGTTTTCATGGAATAATCCATTCGATGCTTACCAAGGTTCGTACACTTTCAACTGCAAGTATGATTTTTCATCTAAAACAACTTTTTGATAATATCGCATACATTTCCACAATTTTTTATTGCGTATGAGAAATCTCGCAAAAACTTATTATAGCCCTAGTAAATCAGTGATCTACAAGTGCCTTTCTATACACTGTCGGGAATCCAATGAAGATGAGTCTCGTTTTGATACTCGCTTAAAGAAAAAACCTTTATCGGCATTGGTTAGAGTATCAGATACAACACTCAGCGAATACTACATGACCCCTAGGTATGACGAAAACCAGTACAAGATACACAGGGTGTCTGTAAACAAATGCGAGCAGATGATTCCTCGATGAAATAAGCAGGGGTAGTCATATAAGTTTTTTTTCGAAATCGACCTCCCTTCCAAGACATGCTTTTGTAAGGCGATGACAAGTTGACAGTTTTTAATTTTTTAGGAGTCTAAAAATCACTGAGTCATAAAACTATACATACATGATCATTAAGGAGAAGTTACTCACACAATTTTTTTGATCCCATAACTCTATTATAATAAATAATGTAAAGTTATGAGAAATTAAAAAAATATGTGAGAACATCTACTTAATGCTTCATTTTTCGTATAGTTTATGACTCAGTGTTTTTCTAGAAGCCGTAAAAAAATTAAAACTGTTAACTCGGCATCGCCTTTCAAAGGCTGTGTCTTGGGAGGGAGTCGATTTCGAAAAAAAGTGAACTACCCCTGCTTATGTTCATCGAGGAATCATCTCCAAAGTCCCTCGCATTTGTTTACAGACACCTGTATAGCGAGAATGCATGAGCTTCTTCAGTAGATGCGCTAAAACAAATATTTTTGGAGTTATGTGGATCCTGCACAGATTGTGAAGAGTATTATTACCGGATATAAAGCAGAGATCATCACTTTGAACCTGGGAACTGGGTCCAAACAAGAGTCCATGCAATGGCATAGAAAGGAAACACCATCTCCGCCAAAGAAATTCAAAATGTCGGAGTCCGCTGGAATATAGATGGCTACTGTTTTTTGAAATTGTGAAGGGATAATACTGATTGATATCGAAGAAAATGGAAGTAGTCTAACCGAAGAAAATACTACTAGAAAAATTAATATTGGCATCAAGCAAAAACATCGCGAAAAAATGACCAAGCTATTCAGAGAACCAGAATTAATGCAGTGGCTGCTCTGCATACGCATGGCTTAAAATCTTCAGTGAACCCACCCTACAGTCTTAATCTGGCCCAAGTGATTTTTGCCACCAGAATTAAAAAATTAAAAAAGGACATTTTGTGACGATAATGAGGTGAAGAAGGTCATATTAGTTCAGAAGATATATTAATTCATAGATCTAATAAATGAAGACAATCAGAAGATGACCATACAGGAGAAATAGAGTTACTGTTTCGTTTCGTTTAAAACCCTATCATTTCACTTATTCTTGGACCTTCACTCATATGAAGAGAGGGGATAGAAGCATCAAATCTGTGCGTCACTGATATATTGTAGCACAATTTTGATCTACAGAGTATGGCAAAATGAACAGATTCGTTACAAATATTTAAAAATAATATATTGATTTCATTTTCTAAGACTATTACAGTGGAAACCTGGTTAATTGGAATTTGGATAAATGGGAAAGTCCTATTATTGGGTATTTCCCATCGAATACCTCTGTTAATGAAATTTTCGAACCTGGTTAAATGAAATTGACTCCTATAATTGGGAGTTTGAAGCGCAATCTTGTATACATATAAGTTAGCTTCTTTTGCAACTCTGTAAATGGACTTCCAGTACATTTCGACCTCTATAAGTCTCTACTAACAGGCGTCTATGAATGAGATCACTATGACTTTAAACTTGTTTAGTTGCAGACAACACAAGATATAGGAGCAGAATAGACGATAAGGTGGAACTGAATGACAATCAAGCAAAAAATATTGCATATCTTAAATACTTCAATAGTAAAGACGATAAGATGAAAATAAGAGAAAATACTCTCACATTAAAGTTCATAATAATGAAAAAACTCGAATAATTCTTAGTATAAGGTATTCTGAACATCTCTCTTCAATGCAACAACCCATACAGAACGCAGATATGCAGGATCTATACACAGTCTATCTCTCACAACGCATTATCATTCCCCGTTTGAATTCATTCGCGATTGACCTTAAATCGAATGAAACAATCCATCATCATTCTCGAGAGCAATAATAAATTAACAGCAAAGATAAAAACGCACTTACCTCACCTAACATAGCATTCGCAATACTAGTTACTCTACCAAGACATCACAAGCATCCTGCAGCTATATTGCTTGATAATATCTCGAACGCATATATCACCCTCTTGCTATTGTTCTCCGTCTTTCGGATATTACATCGTCTAAGATATATGGAAGCATGTAAAGGGTGATTTATTCATCTTGGTTACCTAATTTTTCTCGAAAAAGTATGAATTTTTCTTATTTGTTGACAGTATTTGGTACAAGTCAATGTTGACTGAGAGATGTGCGTGAAAGTCGAAGAAAAGAATTGAGACGCTAGGCGTCGCGGCGCTATCAAAAATGTTTTCTCCAGGAACATACTTTTTTTTTTGTGTCGTTCGAAAGATAATTTAATTCTGAATGTTCTCCTGAATACCATTTTTTTTTCTTCCTACCGTCAGCGACCTGCAGGTGTTTTATGTTAATTCTATTCCATTAATTTTTTTCTGTACTGTGGCGTTTGCCTTGATTTAGAGACTAGATATAATTGTGTTTCTTAAAAATAAAAAAAGACTTTGTAGCAACTCTTTCTCGATTATTATATTCATCAAATATCATTTTTTAACAAAAAATTTTTTTAAACAAACGAAATATGTCGAATCATTTTCTATATATACCGGTGATTATGATCCATTCATAAAATATATATTTTCCTCAGTTCATTATACCGAAGCTAGTTTGGCCAAAATATTAGGGATCACTTGGACAAAG
Source organism: Propylea japonica (assembly GCA_013421045.1). Lineage (NCBI taxonomy): Eukaryota > Metazoa > Arthropoda > Insecta > Coleoptera > Coccinellidae > Propylea > Propylea japonica. Next base: position 14,395,153 of record CM024239.1, on the reverse strand, counting down.
TACCTTATAATCAATGAACTAGGAAAAAGATATAATTTATGTAGGGATCAATGGCCGGTATATAAAACATATAATTTGATATGTTGCATTGATTATTTAAAAATGTTTATTATTATATGAAATAAAATATTTATGAATATAATGATCAAAAAATAGCTTGCTAGAAAGTCTCTTGATTTTAAGAAATAATACAATACAGACAAAATTTGATGAAAAAGAATTAACATAAACACGCTGCAGGTCACTGACGGTAATAAATAGAAAAAAATGGTATTCAGAAGAAACATTCAGAATCGAATTATCTTTCGAATGACAATGTTGTAAAAGATCGCAAGGAAATTTTAATTGATGTTATTTCTTGAAGGGAAAGTCAAGATTTTCTGTAGGGAAAAGCCATTTCCTTATTGTGAGGATATATTTTTTCACAGCTGCGTTATGTGCATTTTCGTACCTTTCCCTTGATTTCTTTGGTAATAATTACAATGAAGCAGTATTCGGTGCCTCATTACCTCTGGAGGAGGTCCCAGGAATGAAAATTTCACCATCTCTTATGCTCTCATTTTTTACTTTCGAGAACAATAGCAATTGAATTTATAAGCGACAATTCAACCTCATAATTTTTCTGCTAACCAAGAAAATTTCATTGTAAATTCAAAGCACCATTTCCAATGAATAAAAATTATTCGAGTTTTTTTAAAAGTTAATTGCTAAGAGTCGAATTTCAGACGATCTTCGGCGAAATAGTATGTTTACCTCGTAGAAAAAAGCCACGTTCCAGGAACTAAAATTTCCTACCTGGTTTTTCTAGTTGCATTATTTTCAATGGATGTTCTCCACGGTTCAACTGTGAGAATGTCAAACGTGTTTATATTATTGTTAAGTGAGTTTTGGTAATTCATCACGAATGGTTGATGGCAAGAAGAATGCTTCCGATCTGTCGAAAAAACAGATCTTGTTCCCGAAGTTTCACAATATCACAACTCGTATCACAATATGCCCTCTGAAGATAATTATGCTACTTCAATGAGCTGTCTTGTAGGAGATGCCGAAATACTGAAATGCGGTGAATGGTCATCGCTATTGAACATTTTAAGTTATTAACTTCATAATACCCATTATTTTTTTTTATTTCAATGACTTTCAAGACTTTACTAACTGAGCTATGTCCCAGTAAAGTGAGGAAACTGTTTATAGTCAGCGAATGACAATCATCTAGCCATACGAGCCGCGAACTAAGCGAAGTTTTGAAAAAAATCCTCAGAATGTTGAAAAAAAATACTCCCATCGCAAAGAAAACAGCTTTGCTGAGTATAATAAACTATGTTTTTGGTGTTTTTCTCAGGTCTTCGTAGGTGAAGGTTTTTCAAAGTTAATTGGATATATTTACCCAACTTCTACGCTGATGGAAAAAAAAGGTTCTTGAACACACCAATTTTTTCTACACAAAAATGAAATTTTTGGTCATATGCTCAAAATCGACCGTTTTTGAGGGAATCAATTTTATGTGGAAAAGTATAGTACATTTTTAAAATTCAAATTGAAAGAGTACGGTTTTTGATCCGCCAATGTTCTTTTCACAAAATGGTTTTATTGGTCATACGCTACGACCGTTTCTGAGAAATATCATCCTATATATGGAAAAATATGGTCCAATTTTTCGAAATTATTTTCAACTTATTTTATAACGGTAAAAAATTGATCATGTTTTTGAGCGCTCGTTCCCTTAAACCAGTGCTATAATCGTTTTTCCCAAATTTCTGTAATTTTCAAATTTTGAGCAGAAAGGTCTCAAACGATAGGGTTCTACTCCCTGATGGCGAATTGTGTCAGTTAGCACAAATAACTTTCGAAGGGTTGTCCTAGAGACTTGAAATTTTTCGGGTGAGTTCGGTTCCCAGGGGCTCGGTTAAGTTCGTTAACCAGCCAAATCGTGCGGGTGTTCCATAAAATATGGGCACTCAAATTTTTGTTCCTCAATATCTCAGACAAAACGAAACTTAGAAATGAAATGTTGGGGAGCGTTGCAAGATGCTCATAATAAGCCTCATTCCAAAATTTGTGGCCAGAGTGTAAACAGAACCCTAGAAAATTCGATTGGAATATTGAAAAGAAGAAACTTCAAATTTCCATAAAAAATATTCGATTTGAATAAAATTTATTTCGTAAATAGAGATTGATAGGTACACTGAATGTCCATGCAGAATTTTGTGGCCATAGTGCTAACACAACCATAGAAAATTCAATTAGAATATTGAAAAGAAGATCTTTTTATTTCCATAACAGGATAAACGATTCAAATGAAATTTATTTTGTGAACCAAGACTGACATACTGAATGTTCATTGCAAAATGTAAAGAGGACCGCATCATCAGAACCATACAATTTATTTTCTTCATTTATTTATTTCTTACATATTTCATTTGTTCAATAATTTCCAGAATATAATTCCGATTGTGTTGAGATTCTGCATTAATATATTTGGTATCAATCTCAAATCTCATATGAAATTTGAAGTAATAGTCTTATTTCTTGTTCAGAAGCTCCTGCTCAGGGCTTTTCTTGAATTTTTCACCTTGAAAGTTGATTTAGTAGAGATATAATTATACCTATTGAAATTTCCCAATTGGAAACAAACCTCATCTATAAATTTTCCGAGAGTTCAGTGTTCGCTATTCATTACGAATCCTCTGAGTCGTCATTAAACTCAAAATGATCTATAGATAGTCAGCAAATCATATTTCATACTTCTCGAGTTCGAACATACATACAACTTGCTTGAAAGGCTCTTAACCTATTCAAATAGTTCACAGAAACATATAACGCAATATTAACTATGGGTTCCATAGAATTTTCTTCAGACGGTACGCGTTCTTCGATCTTGAACCGAATGAGATCCTATCGCAGTTACGATATAAATCTAAAATACCAATTACACGATACCGAGAGAAATGGATGGTACATTAACATACGGCATTAATAAGCAATAAACGGAGAAATGTAGTAAAATATTTCTGACTGCTAATGCTAATCAAGAGATATAAATTTCTGCGTTCAATGGCCCAGTGAAATGAGATTCGAACATGGTTAGTGTATGGAGGTTTTCACAGCTAAGTATGTTTCATCATTACAGCTTTGTTGTTGAAATGATACATGATGGTTACATAGACTATCACAATGTGAGGAATAATTATGGGTAAACATCAGATACTATGCATGATCTAGTGGAGTTCCATCTTTGATAATGAAAAAAAATACATTCCTACTTTGGATGGAGTACACTGGTGTCAAGATACATTGCCTTATGTACGATGATTGGCAAAGAAAGGAAACAGAAAAAATTAATCACGTAAGTAAAATGTACCCACCTTGACAAAGATATATCGGGGGTGTCCCAAAGTTAGATTATTATGAAAACTATTGATGGTAAAGATTTCAAATTCTGTGGATCGATATTTGGCAACAACTTTGTTATTTTGAATGAGATATCCGGTTTCCGGTACTTCTATTTTTTATGATACTCCATAATATATTAAATCTTTTCACTCTCACTTTTTCATACCTATCTTTAACGGTTTTTGAGTTATTAATTATTTTTTGGAATATTTGACCACATTGGCGTGTTACGAAAATGACTCTAGTTCGCTCAATATTTGAGATTTAAGTTAGAAATATTAACAAGTCATTAGATATTGATCTGATCCATGTCGCTGCTTCTGAATTATAGTTGTCAGTTATACAGGATGGACCAAAAGAAACATAACATATAACTCGGAATCCAGTTCAGATAGGTATATAATTCAAAGCAGTGACATAGATCAGATCAATATCCAATGAATTACTAAATTTCTGACTTGAATCTCAAATATTGAGGTAACTAAATTCATTTTCGTAACACGTCAATTTGATCTAAAATTCCGAAAAATAATTAATGACTCACAAACCGTTAATAATAGGTATGAAAAATAAAAGTAAATAGATTTGATATTCATGGAGTACCTATCATAAAAAATTGAAATACTGGATGTACCATTCAAAATAACAAAATTGTTGCCAAATTGTCGTACATCCCGCATCAATGGTAATGTGAAATTATTTTAAAAAATGTACCTTACATGGTCAAATATCGATCGACAAAATTTGAAATCTTCACCATCAATAGTTTCTATAATAATCTAATAGGCCACTCACCTTGAGACACCCGATAGATATAGAAAAATTCGAATTTATGATGAAGTCCGAAAAGACATAGTGTCAGTTGCAGGAACGTCCATTAAAATTTAAAGGTCCATTAAACTCTTAATCCTCCATTATTACAAGGAACTAATGGAGGATTAAGGGTTTAATGGACCTTAAATTTTAATGGACGTTCCTGCAACTGAGCAATAATGTAATTAGGTATTTAAGAATCGGAAATGCACCTTCAAATTATTCAAGAAAATCAACAAATTGTCTAAAAATAATGCATTCAACTCCTGCTCCTCTTATACAGGTTTGGAAATTCACATCTGAAATACAGGTTTGGAAATTCACATCTGAAATATACGATAATATACAATGCATCAGACAGAGAATTCTTCCCTCCAGTTGCACAGATGAATAGTCGAGACAATCACTTGCTGTAACACACTGAATTCAGTTGTCTTACTTCATTATTCTAGTCTTGTCTCTCTCTTATCGTTTAGAGGAGCGTAATTCTTTAGTATGGTATGCAACAGTAAATAATTGAATCGAGTATTACTGGCAGCCTGACAAATTAAAAATTCTATACGTGTAGTGCGGGTTCCCTACCATACTGCGATAAAAGAGAGACAAGACTAGATTATTGCAGTAAGACAGTTGAATTCATTCAATTATCGCACTTGATTATCTCGCCTTTTCATCTGTGCAACTGGAGGGAACAATTCTCTGTCTGATGCCTTGTATATCGTATGTTTTCGATGTGAATTTCCGAATTGGTATATACAGGATGGCCAGAATTGGTGATACCTGAACTTCATCTTTTTAACCCTATGAGATGAAGGATAATACCTAAATGGCAAAGTGTAGTCATCTTTTTTCGAGAAACTCACTCTGTCGTCAACCGCATTGCTTTATCGTATTTGGTTTTCGATCTATAAGCCAGAACTGACATTTAGGCAATTTCAACTTTGGTCATTATCCCGTTCCTGTTTGTGCTATAAACTTGAAAGAAAAAACATTATGCATTACACTTATTTGATAGAAATCCAGTGACTAAAGCCTGGTTTCACAAAACTCCAATCACCTTGGTCATTGAAATGTCATCATTTCTGTGTAATTTTCAGTTAATTTTTGACATAAACTATCGACTTAAACCAAAATCAACGATTTTATTGCCCAATCAAGCATTGTGAACCCACGGTTTATCTAATTTTTGCTAAGGTGCTTCATTCCTTATTCATAACATAAACATGTGTTCTTCTTATGGAAGCGGTAGTTTATTTTCACTCAAAAATAATCACCATTTTTTCTCGGACTGCAAGGGTTGGGCGCAGCTCCCCCTAATTTTTTTGCAAAACAGAAGTTAATGTAATAAATCAGGAAACAGTTTGTTTTGTTTTAGATATTTCTTCCTATTTCATATATCACTAGCGACCCGCCCGGCTTCGCACGGGACATCACATTAGAAACCTCGAAAATAACAGTACTTTTCCATTATTTAATGGATGTTATTATACATATAAACCTTCTTCTTGAATCACTCTATCTATTAAAAAAAAACGCATCAAAATCCGTTGCGTAGTTTCAAAGATTTAAGCATACAAAGGGACATAGGGACAGAGAAAGCGACTTTTGTTTTATACTATGTAGTGATTAACTTTGTTTGAAAGCTATTTTTATTGCCATTTCCAGCGATTTCGCTCCGTGGTCGAAAATGTGGATTTCTCATTAGGGCCTTGAACCTAACAACATTTCAAAAAACCTGTATTTTAATGATGTGCATTTCATATTTTGAATGATATGTTCAAAAAACAACGCTGGTGATAAAGGAAAGTTTATTGTTTTAATGTCGAGATGCTTCAACAACATTGTGAATACTGAGAGAGTGGGTTGACCGCAAAGACTCCAAGAGATACCGTGCAAAGACATATTATTACACTAATTGTCGGAGATCGTAACTTAACACCTATTCGAGTTGAATACGTTCATGCGTGAATATTCGCTACTCAGTAAGAACCCAAGTTGTTTATTCAGAATTAGCTACTCAATTATGAAATGACAGATTTAGCAATATATCAGACTAAAATCCATTTTGTTTAGAAGTACTGGCCAAATGATATAACCCCACAACTACGCAATATATGATGAGCAAAATTTCGAGAGCAAAATTGAAAGCCTTTAGTATATCCGAAAAAACTGATCTATACTTATGTAGTTTTTATCCTGAATAAGGGACCGCAGAAATTAAAACAACAATAGCAATTGATGTGCATTCATATATTTATGAACTCCAGATAAAAAATTCATAAATGATTGAGTGATTTTAAGGCCAACCTATATCCACTACTGGATCAATCTCAACAAATCTTTATTGTCCCAGGGGCATTATAATAAGAAAAATGCTCAATGAAATTTTCATATTTCACATATGAATATACGATTCTGAAAGGAAATTGATCAATCTTTAAATACAGGGATCGCAAGACCTCCGAAGTTACTGTTGAACCGTCTACTTATATGTATTTTTCATAGGAACTTTATTATCTACAATAGGAGAGTTCCTCCTTGCCTGAAATGAATGAATATAAATGCGATCATTGAAATTGAAATAAGTTATACATCTATTATTCAGGACTTATCCACGATGAATAATTTGCCTAATTTTTATAACTTCATTATACCCATGATATCGTAGTATGTGAATCCTCAAATGCTTGTTCAGGTGTATATCAAAAACAAAAAATGCTTCAAATTGAATTCAGGACTCAGCTTCAAATGCTGGTTCAAGTGTAAGAAAATGCTTCAAATTGAATTCGTATCAAGCCTTCTCTTAATAGAATATTTCATGTCGATATGTAAGTTGTGAAATTAAATCACATCAAGTAAGTGACAAATATCTCTGTATAACCATTGTTTCTTAAACAATGGTATTACAATGGAAGCGGTTTCAGATCATTGATTGCCTATAGCCTTTAGCAAACATTCAGACTGTCACCATAAGCACGAAAATTTGCTGTTCCTAGAAGTAGAAGGATTAACAAATGAGTTTTTCGTAAGATTGATGAAAACTAATTACATCCTTTTTCGAAAAAGAAATGGAATATGTTGTATGCTAATTAGATATTTAGATACGACGCATACGACCTATTTTTAATGGCGAATTTCACGAAAAGTTGAGGAGAGTGTACAAATTCCAACAAGAAAAGAACACAAGTATTTCTCCCAATCTCAAGGGGTAAACTCAATCTCTGTGTCCATGAACTGAGTAAGACGGCTTGGAGAAACACTTACGGCGCGAAGTCGGCATTATAATCTCATATAACATTGCCAAGCATTGTCCGCAATGACAGATATACAGTCCGGGCCTTGACAAATGCCCGATCATCGGAAAAATCGACACCGGGAGCCCTGCCCACGCGAATCACTTTCGAACCGCAGTGTATAATATAAAGTGCGATCGACAGCAGCCGCTTACTTGTGACCGCCGCCGCCGCGAAATACATTTTATATTTATTAATTTCCATCGGTCCGTCAGAGATATTCATATGTTCGAATGTCGAATTTAATATTCAATTTCAGAAAGGACTGTCTGCGCAGTGGTGTGCGATCTTGTTCGTAATTTGAGCATCATGCACTTGAATTATCAAGGTTGTAGCTAAAACAATCTAAAAATGTTTTGAATATATGTATTTGAAAAATATCAGAGAACAACTGACGTCAGAATATTTTGGGAGCCTAATCATATTGATATCAAATTAGATTTCAATGAAAATAGATCGATCTCATTTTTCTCTCTTCGAAATAGCGTGAGAAGATGTGAATAAAGAGTCAAACAAAAACCAGACAAGAATACTATATTACACTCAACCATGTTCTGATGTTTGCACCTAAACATACAAACATATATAGAAGAAAACAGCGTCGAGAATGAGTTGGAACCAACATTAGCGTCTGCACATTGAGCACAATAAATATTCTTAAATTTACACACAAAAAATAAATGTGAGATGATATGGGGAAAACGAAAACGAAAATTGAAATTTGATTAAGATACTATCAAACATCTCGTAAGGAAGCGAGTGAGTTCCTCATCAAGCGCTTCAATTGAAGATAATTCACGTCCAAAATGCTAACTTCTGATTGATTTGATACAACATTTAAGAGACATAAAACTACACCTAATATGATCATTAAGTAGATTTACACACACAATTTTTTTTGATCCCATAAAGTTTTTATTGGGGGTTGAAAATAACCATCCCTTATGATTTTCCTTCAAAAATTGTTTTCGTGATTTTTGAAAATAAAATTATCTTATGTTTTCCTGTTCAATTCTGGAGAAATCTCTTTCAAAATTTCGTTACAGTCGATACTTTTCTCAGAAAAAAAACTCACAAGCAGTTATGGATCACTGTTTATTTTATTTCATCGTATGTTCCATAGAATGAATATTCCAAGATACCTATTTTTTATGCTCAAAATTGGTTTTGGTTGTTTTTAATCAAAAGAAAGTTCTTTTTGTGTGAGTAAAATATTACGGATATAATTTCTTCTTCCGGAAATTAGTAATTAAACCTCCAGATGGATTCATACAACATCTTTATCTCCTGTCATAGACATAAAATATCTCAAGATATTCATTCTATGGAACACTTATATGATGCAATGGAATGAACAGTGATCATAACTGCTTGTAAGTTCTTATTTTTTCCGAGAAAAGTATCGACTGTATCGAAATTTTGCAGGAGCCTTTTTACCCTAGAATTCAATGGGAAACCATTAGAAAATTTTATTTTTCGAAAATCTATCCCACGAAATCCATTTTCGAACGAAAATTATAGTAGGTTGTTATTTTCAAGCCCTAATATTAAAGTTATAAGATCTGAAATTTACATCAGTTACGCTTCCTCAGATATATTAATGTGTTTATTCCAGAAATCTTTCAAATAGTCTTATTTGAATAACCTTGCAGAATTTTTATTCTGAATCTGAAAAAATTTGGAATGAAATGAATGAAAATCGTGTTCAATCAGATGAGAAACGTTAACATTAATTTCTTAGATGAAGACACTTCATGTTTGAACAAAAATGATTAGTTTATTCCTTTGAAACATTCTTGTGAAGACTATCAGCATTCCAAACATTTCAGAATGGACGCCACCACTGTCTTCTCCATAGTAGAGTCGTAATAAGTCGATACCTCACGTCCCTTAAACCCAGAAGATAACGTTGTTCTGTGGAATTTCGACCGGAGGTGGATACAGAGACATAATCGTAACTTTGTGTGATTCCGAATGTACGATCTTATTTTATTTCGTATACGAAATGTTCACTTGTTGCCTCGTCGACTCGTTTTATCTCGGTGATTTAACCTGCATCTCGATTTCTTTTCTTGAATGAATGGGATAAGCGAGTTGCCTCGTAGGGGGACGACGCATTCGGATCATGAATGAATTGCCTGCTGCCATTGAGTACGATTGAGGGAAGAGAAATAGACAAACTGAAATGCAATTCGTCTATTCTGGTTGAGGTCTCAATTGATGGTATAGGCAATATTCAGGCGATTAGTACATTTTCTCGTTTTTTTGCATTCGGGGAGAATAGTTCAAATTTCGGGATCTTAAAATGACCTTTTCTATGAAACATTCGATAGTTTTCGTTCATATTCGCACGCGACCTGAATGTGTCGTTTATTGGACTAGTAAAGAGAGATAGATGCATATTCACACCAAATTTCTTGGGGTTCACATGAACTGCAATGTAAAGTGGAGGGTTCATTTTGAGTCTCTAGAAAGAAGACTTAACTCTGCTATCTATTCCATTAATGTAATAAAAGAATCGGTTGATGTATCAACTTTGAGAACTGTATATTATCATATGTATTGTATGCTGGGGAAATAATACATTTTCTGATTCTTTATTTGTTAAACAAAAAAATTGCATTGAGAACTATGCTAAGTATGAAGTACAGACAGACTTGTTGAGGTGTTTTCCGGATGAATAATATTCTTATCCTTATGGGTCTTTACGTGTATAACAGCATTAAATTTCTCATACAGTACCCAGAACGTTTCGAAGAATTCAGAAATGTGAACAGACAAATTGTAAAATATATATACAGTGAAATTCCCCCTCGCGGACACCCCCTTTAGACGGACACCTCCCTTGAACGGACAGTTTTTACGTGGTCCCAATTGACTCCCATATAATTTACATTGTGTTGGTAGGTTGTCTGTTGAACGGACATTCCCTTGAACGGACGCGGACACTAAGGTATGTTCTATTAACCGGACACTAAGGTATGTTCTATTAACCGGACAAAACGAAAACAAAAAATATCGGTTCTGTTTCAATTATCTGTGGAAATTATCGCTGTTAGTTCATTGCATCAAATGGGACGCAATGGAAAAGAAGAAGAAGTTTCTGTGTCGCGAGCCAACATTAGTAGGTACAAGCCTTCACTTCGGGACTTCCCCGGTTGAAACGGGGATTTATCGATCCCAACTGCGGCACGAAACTCCCGAAAATTCAACTAGTGTGAGTTTGAATTCTGACGTTGTCTCAGTGAAAGAAATGGCTCCAAAAAGAAAAATACTCACTCTCAAACAAAAAATTGAGTGTACGGAGTGTCCAAATTAGAATTGAGATTTCTTGATTGTATATTCAGGAAAAAAATGAGACAAACAAAAATTCAGGAATTTTTTCATAATTAAAGTGTCTCTTTTGTATCAAAATTTTTGTTTATCCCAATGATTCCTCACATTGATTTTTCAGTTGAGGTTAATTTGAAAAATGTTTCTTTCTTATACCTTATATATATTGATTTTTATGTTCAATATTCTCCAATTATTATTTCCATAAATTTTTTTTGTATCTTTGTTTCTTTTGAGCGGACACTCCTCTTGAACGGACACCATCGGGCGGTCCCGTGAGTGTCCGCCCATGGGAGATTTCACTGTACCAAACACATAGTCTAACACTGACACATAATAATGCACAGTATATGTGTATTAGGTTGCTTAATCCCCTGTCTGTAAAATTTCAAAAGTTGTTTAAGTTTGAAATGCAAGTTGAGGGTTTAATTGATGGTAGGCAATTTTCAGGCGATTAGTACATTTTCTTCTTCTTTTTTGCATTCGTGGAGAAGAGTTCGAATTTCGGGATTTTAAAATGACCTTTTCTCTATACTATATTCCACAAAAGTATAAACTGAATAACACTTTAGCCCCTCCTTTTCCATAAAACATTCGTTAGTTGTCGTTCATATTCGCACGCGACCTGAATGTGTCGGACGTTTATTGGACTAGTAAAGAGAGATAGATGCATAATTCTGCCGCGTTCACAATAGAGGGGTCGTGTCGTAGCAATAGGAGCGGCTAATAGGTTTTCTTCACTTCATACTCTCCTGAAATAAACTGTTGAAGAATGTACTAACTAACTGAAAGATCTGAATGTGCTGAGGATTACCTCGTCTTTTCGACAAAATGATCCCTAATAACATTTAAAAAAGGACGATACAGATCTGGAACATGCACATCAATGTAGATATCGTTTCAGTGGCCATTACAAGCTTTGGTACGTGTCATATCAAAATATAGAATTATAATTTATTTGGAATCAAAATTCAATCTGTCATCCATCATATTCATAGGAGGCTGGATAATGGAATCAAAATTATTCGCCAGGAAAATATAGAGATACTCGAAAGCACTCTTATGAATGATGAAAAGGAAACATTTTTTTTTGTTTCTTATATTCAACGTTTCGCCTAGCATTAGCAAGCCGTCAGTGTCGTCAGGAAAACACTTGAAACTTGCAACTTTCAAATGAGCTACCTTCGTCACTTCTTGAAAATATCATTTTTGACAATTCTCAAAAACCATAGAATCGATTACTTCAATCTATTTTGTATTGAATCAGTTGTCGAACCATTTATTTGATTTTTTAAGCTGGATCTCATTATTGGAACCCAAATTGTTTTGAGACTAAACGCTTCTTGATCTCGAAACAAGAGCTTGTAAAAGATCAAATGAATTGTTTGGCAATCGAATATAAATCAAAGTTATCGATGATTGAATTCTGAGTACTGTCAAAAATGACAAACATTCGAAGAGTTATGAAAGTTGTTTTATCTGAAAGTTATAAATGTTTTACTGAAGATGATGAGCGAATGCTGACCGGAACGTTGAGAACAAGAAGCAAAAATAATGGAAATAGCCCAAATAATATTTCAATTCAACTGTTTTTATCATCTAACGAAGCAGAAAGTTTCAATCCTAGCTTTCTATTCGACTGAATAATTTCCGAAATAACTTCAGTTGGAAGTGAAGTGATTTTGACAAATAGAATTATGCCTTTTTCGGATGACAATCAACGAAACGATAAAGTTTGAAATCAGAGTACCAAACAGGAATACCTACGATAGTTCCGAAGGCTATTCTAAATGTTATATGAATTATTCATATCCAGCAAGGAAAACCAAGGATAATAATTAACTTTCAATTATGTTTAGAAGTAAATTGTAAACTTTTACCGAAATCTTAGTTTATGTTATTGTTATGGTCAACTGAAGTGATTGTGGAAATTAAACTGAATTTGTCACAAAGCTACATCAGTTGCTTTGTGATGCGCATCATTTCAAAATCAGAACATTGTCAAATAGAACGCGCATCAACTAATTTTGCATCAGTTTGAAAGTGATGCAGCGTCAAATAGAAAGGGCTTTTTATAGGATAATAATTAATTAAGCTATCATCCTTTCTTCTGTTTCCCCAACTTAGAATGTACTAAAAAAAAGTTTCACATCTTCAAAATTCATTTTCATTCCGAAACATTCAGAATCTGTATGTATGATAACAAATCATCCAAACATGGTTTAATACTCAATTTATATTATGTTTCCCATGGAATCACAGCCTTGAGCTCACACTTGCATGCACTAATAGCATAAATATTAATGACTTCATAATGCCATTCTGAGATGTTTCATTATTGAGAACGGATATGTCCAAAAACCTTAGAATCCTGCTGTATGTCCATGAGTGCTTAAAATAATGCAACTTAGGTATTCATCTATATTCAGCGAAATCAATTATTTTTTCATCTTTATTCATGTCCTTATGAATATCATAAAGTTGCATAATTTCTCGCAAGGTTCTGGGAAATATTTCAGATCGAAAGCCAATTGTTCACTTGTTATGGAAATAGAATGGAAAGTCGCCATACTCGAAGCAGCATTGAGAGACATATTCATGGAGTGCGTACATGTTACAAAGTTGAGCGTTTTGCAGCGTATTTTCCGTTTCCTCTGTAAAGTAAAATAACATCAACTCGGCACAATTACTGAAAATAACACTAATAAATGAATGGTAGAATGTTTGAAAATCAGGTAACATTTTTACAAACTTGCTCCTAAGACGACAGTTTTATCCAAATTCCTTTCTTCTCAACCGATTGAAAAGATCGTAAAATGGAATCTCGCCATATTGTGCCAACCAACATTTTTCAATGCAAAAATTACTGTACCATAGATGATTTCGATCAATGTTAATGTCAAATTCATGGAATTGAAGAAAATAATGTATAATACTCGTACAGAAGCTACATTCTTCAATAGTTCACTCAAAAACTTGCTTTCTACACTTGTATTCTTGTAAATACCTACTCGAGTTTTTCACTGATAACTTCGTCTCCGTATTCTTTTATCATGCGTAAAAATTTATGGTGTCCCGTTCACATTTTCCTCACTGTGAAGTTTACACGCTATTTTGTTTGATAGACGAGAAATTCTTCTCAAACCATATCTCAAGAAATTGATAGTCCAAGAATGACTATTCGAATTTTATTATTTTTTGAGCTATAGAGACTGTCTGAAATTCATCAGAAAATGAAAAAACAACGATCGTATTTGGAAATGGATATTGCCCTCCTTAAGTAATCCCATACGTCAACCAACTAGATTCATGTATGGTGAGTTTTCTGGCCAATTCATTCTCTGAATACTGTTCTCATGAATAATGTTTCGAAGCCTTCAAGTGCGCTGTGGCGTTATGATCCTAATCAATGAAATTATCGCCAGATTCGTTAGGCAGAGAAACAATGATTGGTTCAATTATACTTTCTACGTAGATTACACCAATCATTCTTCGTTCAACGATAATAAAAGAGGTACCTAATTCGGCGACCGAACAATTCATCCTACCGCACATTACGGCTTGAAAAGGCAGTTCCTGAGTGAAATTGAGTCGCTCTAGTCTGTGTCATCCTCCAAACTATTCCTAGTCTACTATGACTTTGTAAACCGAATCGGGATTCGTAGGAAAAAAGTACGTTGCACCATTGTGGTTAAAGCCAGTCTTGGTGGTGATCTGGTCATTGCAGGCGGGTGGCTCTATGTCCAGGTGATTTTCGAGCTACTCTTGTCCTTAAGGAACTGGTAGAGACTACCCGTCTATTGGTCCTCAAGAAATGACTTCAAAGGGCTGTTACAGATGCCGTTGGATTCCTTCGAGTGCAATTTTCGAAAAACAGTGGAACTTCCCTACAGCAAACGTATGTATAACGAATTTCGTTCAAGACAATCCCGACCATAAACTGAATTTCTGAACCATTACGATGGGAGAATAGATCCTTCTGAAAAGTTGAAATCAGCTGGAAATGTTGATAATGACAGTATTACTCTGAATGATTTCGTTAATGTCGATCTTATATTAACAAATGAACTTTGAACTGAAAAGGATGTGTGAAATGCGGTGTTGGAGATCACTACGACAGCAGTGATGATATCCAGAGCGTTGATATCATGGAGGTTAAGGAAGGGGAGGGAGCATATTCTATATTTTCCTTGATGCAAAAGTGTCACATAAAATCGGCCATATTTGTATGGGCAACTTGTGGCGGTAATTTTCTAGATGCATTAGAGTACTCAATCACTGAATAAGAAACTAATACCTTTCTGTAACGAACTGTAGAGGAAATAGACAAGAAATGAGGCACAAATAATACAATTCAACGTTTAAAAAGTTCGTAGTCGGCCATATTGGTGTGCCCCTTCCTTGTTTTGTGTTGTTTTGATTACGTGACACTTGTCAAACGTTAGGCTCCCTTCACTTTCTTCACCTCCATGGTTGATTTAGAGGAGCAACCCGCCGAAAAACCAAATCGTGAAGAGGAACTTCTAGCCTTTAAAACCAGTCGCCTCGCTTTCCGGCCCATTGAAGGCGTTCCGGAAAATATTTTTGAATCTTTGAGGAAATGCGACTTACTCACCTTTTTGCATAGAAATATTGCTTGATTCGACACTTGACATTATAGAAATTTTTTTCTGTAAAACGAAATTTCTGTATAACGAAATTTTTTTGCGTATTTAGCGAGCACTAGTCTCTAGGCGACGCTGCAAATTTTTTGCTGATTTATTGTCTTAATTTAAGTGATATGATTTCAGTCACGAAAAACTTTCATGCGTGACATTTAACTAGTTTAGAGTTAAAAGGGGGTTTAAGCAATACTTTTGGAGGATGTGTATGTATTATAAATAACAAAAATTTCACTTTCTTGATACTTTATGCAACTACAAGAAGTATCCAATCGCTGTCAGATATGACGAGAAGTGAATCGCAACAATCTCAAGATATGACAAGATATGAGTGATTCTTCTCCGAATTTCAAGCAGAAAGGAGGGCAATCAGTCGATTTCATTAACTGTAAACGGCCGAGTCAATCAAGAAGAAAACTGAACCGCGGCAGCCTCTTCGGAACAAAAGGAGCCGTAAACAAAATGCTAATTGCGAGCGTTTCCCCGTGCCGTCGATCTTCCTTTGTAAAACTCATTTTTATCGCTCCTCTCGTTAGCCAGATAGCCGTCCATGGAGCGGTTGTCGACTTCATAAATAGCTGGAATTATGTTTTCACTGCCCGATCACATGCAGAGTTTCGAGAAGTGATTTACTGAAAACCAGGAAATTTGCCGTAACTCTCTCGTTCCAAAAGAACGCAGTATCTCTTTTGCATACGTCGAGGCCGTGTAAGAGATAATTAAGAAGGATTGAGATGCCAGAGTACCGACTTACATTGATCGATGTATGTACCGGGTTTTTCACTATAATTTGACCCCCCTTTTAAGTTTGTTACTAAAGGAGATACAAAAAAATGTTTCGTATAAAAGTTTCACGAAATCAACTGAGGTTTTTTGATATGAGTCCAGAAACTGAAATATATACAGGGTGGCCAACATATTGATAGCAACTTCATTTTTTCAAATGGAACGCCCTGTATGTTTTTCCATGTTTGGCTAGCTCTTTTTCCCCTGATTTCGAATATGTAACATATGTTGGTCCATATCTTTTATTCTGAGAACCACAGAGTTTCAGATTCCTTTTTTTGATAGGCTATTTCCTCTTGGTCTCGAATATAAATGCGTATGTGGATGTGTCTCTTCAATTTTCAGAGTTTCAAAGTTTTTAAATGATGACACCGAATAAAAAATATGCGAAATACCTACGAAATTCTTTAAATCTAAACAATCTACTTAGAAGTATTATTTAAGAATGAATACTTAACAATTACTTAACCAATGTTAAGTTGTTTAGACTATTTTTGATAGCATTATTATGGCTCTGATTCAAGTCAGAAATTAAAGCTTCAAAATTCGTTTCTAATCATTACAATATTATAATTATTCTTTGTGTGTTGGCGGAATTAGTTCCGAATTATGGGTTTAATATTGGTTGATTTTATATCATTAATATTATTCTCCGCTTTCATTGATTGTCATCATTGCTGAAGTGAATTTTTTCCTTCAGGAACGGCTATAAAGACGTGTCCAACGGTGTTAAATCGGGACTATTTGGTGGCCATAGAATGGGTTCGCCATTACCAATCCAAAGATCAAATTGGCCACTTAAATATTCACGAACTTCCAAAACGCTATGCCAGATGGTTATTGAAATTTGAAACTCTGTGGTGCTCAGAATAAGAAAGATAGACCAACATATGTTACATATTCGAAATCAGGGGAAAAAGAGCTAACCAAATATGAAAAAATATACAGGGTGTTCCATTTGAAAAAATGAAGTTGCCATCAATATGTTGGTCACCCTGTATATATTTCAGTTTCTGGACTCATATCAAAAAACCTCAGTTGATTTCGTGAAACTTTTATACGAAACATTTTTTGTATCTCTTCAGGTAACAAAGTTAAAGGGGGGGTCAAATTATAGTTAAAAACCCGGTACGATCGGTACTGGTGAAATGATGAGATGTTTCAAGAGGATTATTGTCCCAATTAAATGATTCCCATTTAATTTCACTCGAGAATTTTGATAAAAAGGGTCTCCGTAGAATATGCTTATATTTAAGATGGTTATCTTGGAAGAAAACTTAATGCCGTGGATGTGCTTATTTTTCGAGATACCAGGTGGTATCAATGATGCTTTTGCAGATATTTCTATAGAAGTGTTACATCTTCTTATTATACCAAGAAACATAATTGTGAGACCAATTTTTCTGAAATTAAAAATCAGTTTTGGAAAATATATCGGTTATATCGATGGAAGACCACTGTAGAATTAAATATAATAATTATTAGTATAAGTCACAAACAAGGAAGAAGAAGAAATCAGTTGTGTGCTTTGAGTTCACTGGTTGCGTGTAAAAACGTGTAATTTGAACATTGGAGTCGTGTAATTGTGAAGTTTGGAATTGGCAACATTGCCACAGAATCTACTCTCGCCAGTTCCTGTCAAGCCAATTCGCATCACATGTTTCTCAAGACGACACCACTGGCGCAGCTAGGGGGGGGCTTTGGGGCTGCAGCCCCCCCCAAAGATTAATTTCTTCGTTATTTCTTTCTTCTTTATTTTTTGCAACTACCGTTATTTGTTGTATCATCAAAAATTGTTCAGTTCAGCCCCCCCAAAACAAAATCCTGGCTGCGCCACTGGACGACACTGTCCTGTTAAAAAGCCAGTAGTGCGAAGGAGTAAATTCTTCTTATATTACTGAAGTCCAAATACTTTTCGGGCCTGGCCGTTTTGAAGTTCGGAAGGAACTTTTTGGAATTATTCCTCTAGACTAGACTCTAGAGTGTTTTCCTGTCAGCTTCAATCACAGAAGGGTTCTGGACAAGTAAGTGGCGTTTGTGCTACTTTTATGGCAAATGTGTTAGCCTTAGCCACTTCTTTTCTTTTGTAACATCTGAGGCTTTCAAGTATTGTGATTGTGAGAAACGCACGACATACCATGTTCTGGGCAAAATTCGTACTGAAGAGATATCGACAACCATAGCAGAACGAATAAAACTGATGACACATTTTCGGGCTCTTTTTTCTCGACCAACTCAAATTGGATATCAGATCTTACCTATCTTCCATAGATTTTGAGTTATGCACGAAAATTGATATTTTGCCATTTTCATCGATGCTGAATAAGATTAAGATAATAAGAAAATAGGTTTATTTCTTCTAATGTGCCAGAATATTCCAAATAACGAAAAATTTGATATGTTGGTATGCGACATTCATGCGAATGAAAATAGCTCGCAAGGGAAGTCTACTTCGAAATTCCTATCACAGAAGTTTGAGTTAACATAGAATTTTGTGGAGTTCGCGAAACTATAGAGCAAATGCAATGGTCATGTTAAGGCCAACCTACTTATAATTGATTAAGAACTGAATAGAAGAGCAGAAAAATATGTTAAACTTTTTTCTCGTGTGATATTCATTTGAATGGGGACATATGTTACATTTTTGGATTCAGTAAAAATTTTGGAGCCTGATAAAAAACATTCGAACATAGTTAACATTCTAAAAATCAAAATTGTCATTTCTCGAAAATGACTGGATCAAACAATTCAGTAATATCATATTCGAATTACTATTGAAAAAGTGCCTCCAGAATGTAACAACGGATTCCGAATGCGAGTTCAAACAAGCGTGTTATCTAGCATCAATGAAAATGACAAAATCTGAATTCTCGTTCATAACTCAAAATATATGAAACATAGATAAGATCTGTCTTCAGATTTGAGTGAGTCAGGAAAAAAAAGCTAGAAAATGTGTCACCCGTTTTCGTCTAGCTGCTATGGTCCTCGAGATCGCTTCAGTAGACAACGAATATTGCCCACCCTGTACTTTCGATTTGTGACTGAAATAAAAAATTTTAAAAATACTGTGAAATTCTTGATTTTGTTCTTCGTTATAGTTTCAGTTTCGTTTCCCATGCCTGTTAAACCTATACCCGCCATTTTTACCCCCTGTTCTATTTCTCATCGGATTACATGACTGACCACGCAGCCACGCTCTCTGAACACGCTGAACGCAATCGGACAAAAAAATTACAATGGAGAGGCAAATTAGCGATGCGTAAAGTTAATTGTAAAATTTCCGGTACTTAATATCGAAATTGCCCACATATCGCCATTGTTCCCGAGCAACAAGCGGTGATTTGTCGGTTTCCATTAAGCCAGATACGCAACAACTAATCCGTGTTTACGTACCGTTCTTTAGTTGGAGAAATAAAAGTGTGGTGGGGTCGTTATCTGAGTAATTGAACAAAATGGAGGGCATTTCGAAATTTTTCCGTATAATGGTACAGAAAATCCATTCTACAACTACACGAATCAAATTGGAGAAGTGTAGATGTGTATTTTTGAGCGCTTGTTATACAAACGAGTGCTTTATCGTTTTGCCCAAATGTCTGTCATTTTCGAAATTTGAGACGAAAATGTTTAAAAACGATAATTCGACCCCCCTTGAAGAATCCGTGATCTTATTCAATTCTTTTCGTGGGACTATCCGTCCTTTAGCAATCGAAAGGGTTGTTCAAGAGACTTGAGATTTCCAGGGTGCATTCGGCTTCCAAATGCCTCTGTTAAGTTCATTAACCAGCCAAATCGTACAGGGTTTGCATAGAATATGTCCATTCAAAATTTTTGTTCCTCAATATCTCAGACAAAACGAAACCAATCGAAATGAAATATTGCAGCCACGTTCAAGATGCTCATAATCAGCCTCATGCAGAATTTCGTGGTAATAGTGTACACAGAACCATAAAAAAATCAATTGGCATATTGAAAAGATGAAACTTAGTATTGCCCTAAAAAGATATCCGATTCGAATAATATTTATTTTGTGAATGGAGATTGATATACAGAATGTTCGTGAAACATTTTTTAGCCATAGTGTTAACAGAGCCATAGAAATTTCTATTGGAATATTCAAAAGAAAAAAATCTTATATTTCCATAACAGGATATCCGATTCAAGTGAAATGAAGACTGATATAATGAACTTTCATGCAAAATTTCAAGAGGATAGCATCATCCGAACCATAGAATTATTTTTTTAAATTATTTATTTTCTACTTATTCCCCCTATACCCAGAAAGGTACAACATTTTTGGATTTTTAAGGGAAGCTTCCAATCATGACACCAGATTGAAAAGAAATCGAGATCCTCCTGAAGATAAAATGCGTGATGCAAAGGGATGAACTGTTTGGTGTCGTTAGCATAGGAAGATAGGGTTTTCCTGAGAAAGCAGAGAGGGTTTTAAGAGCGAACCCTGAGGAACACCTGATGTTACAACTCACTCAACGGAAAAGAATCTCTCAAACGAATCCTCCGATAGGAAAAAAAACTGTTTAATTTAGTTTAATCCACCCCAAATTCAAAGATTTGAAAAATAGACGCCTAGGTGTGTGGTATTAGATCGATGTTTGTGTTCTATTCCACCTCAAAATCCTGACACACTAATTGAATGAATAACCCTTTATCTTTATTGAATCTTATGTAAACAACTTCTACAACTAATTAGCAACTAAACCACGACTTACATATGTAATTAGAGCCGGTAAGCGTTTACGTTATCGCCTGCCCTGCTCATATCCTCGTCCGGAAGTGACCCATTATCGGAAGTTAGGTTGAAAAACGGCCCTGGCTCATGCCCACGCAGCAGTAAGTTATTCGTTAAATTCTTCTATAATGGAAACCATATGGATCATCCGGAGAAGATCAGATTCCACATTAACTCCAAGAAGTACAACCAGTAGTAGTTGATGACCATCAACCCAGAAAAGTACCTTTGGTTTATTTCTTCAAATATGGCAAACACAACATTTTTGGATATTTAGGGGAATATTCCAGTCATGATATCATTTTAAAAAGACATCGAGGTCTCCCGAAGAATGTATGCGTGACGTAAAAGGATGAAGAGTTGGTGTCGTCAGCAAGAGAAGATTTCTCCTGAGAAACCTGAGTTGAAGAATGGGTTCCCTGAAGAATACCGGATGCTTCAACCCACTCAACCGAAGAAAATCTCTCACACGAATTCTACGATTGGATGAAAACTGTATCATCTAATTCAATTCATCCCTAATGATTTGAAAAATAGACTCCTAGCTCAGCCTAGTACCACTTTGTATTAGGGAAGTGACCCATTATCGCAAGCAGGGTGGAAAAACGACTGTGGCTCATGAGTTCAATTCGTCTGGGGCTCATGATCACACAACAGTAACAGTAAGAGTAAGGTATTCGTTTTACTTTTCCTGTCATGGAAAACATATGGTTCGACCGAAGAAGATCAGATATCACATTAACTCCAAGAAGAGCATGACGAGTCCGCCAGTAGTTGATGACCATCAACCCAGAATGAGTACAACATTTTTGGATATTAAGGGGAAGCTTTCAATCATGACACCATTTTGAAAAGACTTCGAGATCCCCCTGAAGATTAAATGCGTGACGTAAAAGGATGAACTGTTTGGTGTCATTAGCATAGGGCAAATCGTCCGATTGGATAAAATATAATAATAATAAAAGTGGTTTATTGTAAACATTGTTACAAATGGCCATTGACCGAGGTCCTTCAGCCAGATAAAAACTGTTCCATTCATTTTAATCCACCCTTAATTCAAAGATTTGAAAAATAGACGCCTGGATGTGTGGAATTAGATCGACGTTTGTGTTCTATTCCACCTCAGAATCCTGACACACTAATTGAATGTATAACCCTTTATCTTCATTGAATCTTATGTAAACAACTTCTACAACTAATTAGCAACTAAACCACGACTTACATATGTAATTAGAGCCGGTAAGCGTTTACGTTATCGCCTGCCCTGCTCATATCCTCGTCCGGAAGTGACCCATTATCGGACGCAAGGTGGAAAAACGGCCCTGGCTCATGCCCACGCAACAGCTTAGCCTTAGCGTGACCGATGACATATATTGGGGTTTACACGGACATTTCCATCATTCACGATGGCCAGCTATTATTATTTTTAATTAAAGTTAATGTAGCGTGATACCCCTGGATCATTTCGAATTCCTCTAGTACTTCGATTAAGCACCATAAATTTCAAATTTGGGGATGTAGATGGCGGTTCTACTCTATTGGATTTATGGTGCTGATGCTATCTGGATGAGATATGGTGTTTTGTAGCTGAGGTAATCAAAGATATGGACCTATTGTTCCACTAAAGAAATATAATGTTTTATTGGTATTGATGGCGTCAACTAACTATCGTGATAAAATGAAATTAGGCTTCGATGAAAAAATGAAGTTCGAGAAAAAGATTTAAGAGCTTTAATTCTCTCGAAATAATAGTTCCTAATCATGTGAAATACAGGGAGCAGATATTTGGTCTTTTAAATTACTCAATATATCAATACTGAAATTCACCTCTCTCACCCTTTACACGCAAATTATTACTTTTTTTCAAATCTTCAAGATAGTGGTTTTAGAATCTGACCAGGAAATTTGAATTAATAAATGAAGAGAATGAAACCTATAGTGTTCAGGATATTGGAATTCGAATTTTGGAAATTGATTTCGTTATCTGCGACTCATAGAATATGCTACGTATCTTACTCTTCCTGGAAAAATTCTCACCGATATACGTTGAAAAACAGTTCTGAAATATCGAATTATTTGAAAATACTTTTTGCGAAATTTTCAATTCCGAGGATCCTCACGAAAATTTGGGATAGTCATTGTCTTACTACTATAGTATAAATAATAAAAAAAAATTAAGAACCCTGAGTAGGTGTTTTTGAGTTCTCGTTCATTAGTGGAGCAATAATGCTATTACCTCAAATTTTTGTATAGGACTTGAAATTGATATGAGTATATGAATGCAAAATCTGTAGAAATTATTCGAAAAATAAAATATGTCAAAAATCAATAATTAGAAAAATGTTCAATTCTATGGTTCTGATGATGCGATCTTCTTGAAATTTTGCATGAACCTTCAGTAGCTATGTCAATTTTCATTCACAAAATAAATTCCACTCGAATCGGATATCTTGTTATGGAAATATAAATATTTTTTTTTTAATATTCCAATTGACTTTTCTATGGTTCTGTTAACACTATGGCTACAAAATTTCGCATGAGGGCCATCATGAGTATTTTGCATGTGGCCGCAGAATTTCATTTTGATTGTTTTTTTTTGTCTGAGGGGTACAAACATTTTGAAGGGCCATATTTGATAGAACACATTGTACGATTTGGCTGGTTAGCGAACTCAACCGCTGCAATTGGGAACCGAACTCACCCTGGAAATCTCAAGTCTCTAGGACAATCCTTTCGAAAATTATCGTGCTTACGGCCGGCAGGCTCCACGGACAGAATTGAATTTAACCACGAATTCGTTATCAGGGAGTCAAACCTTATCGTTTGATATAATTTCCGGCTCAATAGTCGAAAATTAGAGATATTTGTGCAAAATAATATAGCACTCGCTTAAGTAAAACGAGCGGTCATAAATTCGACCTGATCAGATTTTTACTTCCAAAAATATTGAAAAGATAAAATTTTAAATCATTAAAACCCAAAACTAACCGACAAATTACTCCGAAGATATCCGAGTTTTTGGTTCATTTTGTTCGAGAATTATAGCTTGAATTTTTTATTTTTTTGTGTTTGGGGAACATCATGGGACCTTCAGTGACTTCGTCTTTTCAGTTTCTTCAACTCATGAATAAGCATACAAATATTCTACTGTAGAAAACAAAGCAAAATTTTCAGTTCGCTAGTTCTGAAAATAGAATTTCGATAAAATTTGTCAATAAACAAACCTCCTAGTTCAATCTAGTACGGGAAAAATTCGCAAATTGTAGATTTTTTAACACAACATCAATTATATATGTTTAGAATTTTTATTTTAATAGTTTCCTTCGAACTTCAATAATGACAGTTCTATCGAACATTTCGCAACAATATCTTCAGCGATATCATTTACTGCAAATTCTTCTCGAAAGAAAATTGATTAATGAATATTTCCACATAAGGTACCTTCGGAACGAGGTCCTTCACAACATGCTAAACCGAGAAATCCAAAAGGGGATCGGGAATAGTTATTTAATCAACCAGGTTATTAAGGACAGCGAATAATGGTTGAGATATTTTAACGCGTTCACTCCGCTCACGCGTCAATAGTTCGAGACCATTAGTCGCTCGATTAATAACTGAGTTGATTACAAGACTTTTCTGACGATCTCAATATGAATTGTGTATGAATTCTTGATTGAAATACATTCTCATTTTGCACAAGACTTATATTTGACATAATGAAATTTCTATGTATCTATGTTCTAGTAGAGACATTTCTCGTAGTGCTTCTGAATACTTTGTTAACGGTTGCATCAAAATGGGTCATGAATGATCAATTTCGTACACATTAAATCACCTTTCATTTCGAGATCGACGTGAATAGTTATTTTTGTATCTAGTGCGCGAAATGCTACTTTGGTGATCGAGAACTGATTTTTTTAACGAGGCGCAGCCGAGTTAAAAAAATAATCGAGATCACCAAAGTATTTCGCGCATGAGATGCAAACAAAATTTTTTCTACAAACGCTTAGCTTAATATGAAAAAAATATTGAACTGGTTTGAACTGTTTTTCCAAATCAAGTAATTAGGTATTATAACTATGGGCAATATATTGCAATATGTTGAAAGCAACACTCAATGTTAAAGAAAACGTGGATTTCAAGAAATTTACCAAGTTAAAATATAAAAATCCCATAAAGTTTACATGCAGTGTGCGAAGTAAGTATTTCGCACATTAGTTCGCGCACGGTGTCATAGTAACAAAGGAAATGAAAAAAAGGGTCACTTCGCATATTCTTGCCAATGCGCGAACCTTGTCATTTTTTGACGTTTGTAGAAAAAATTTTTTTTTGCAAAAAAAGTCACAAACTCATATGAATCGGTCGAGAATTCGTCATCCATACAAGAAAAATATAATGAAAGTTTTAGCGCGAAAAACAAGCATTTTCGTTTCTCAAACAGCACGACACAAAAAAGATAATACACCTTCAACAGATAAAATCCAACAGGCGATTCTTCACCGAAAACGCAGTCTCAAAACCCCAATTCATTAGCGCCACATTCTTCAAACTCATCCGTCAAATCTCCGTTTGATATCTCGAGCTTTTGTGCGCCGAAATCAGTCATATCATCCCGACTACCTACAAAAACCCGAAGAAAAATAAGCAGCAATAACGAATCCCAGAATTAATGTAGACCACATACGAAGCAATTCGTTGTATCCATAGTTTCATGGTAGACACTCTTCCCACACAATGGGGAATCAAAGCAGGGGCCCTCTTTGTGGCACAAGTGACGTCCGGTGGGGCCCCTTTTCATGAAGATATTTTCTAGTGTTTTTACAAGAAGTTCGAATCATTATTTGTACAAGTTAGAACGAGTGAACGAGAGACTGGAAGAACAAACAGTGGGGGCGATGAAGGGGATAGATTGAATGAGTTGAGAGGATACAACAGGTTTCATGCAAATTGAGAATTATACAGTTAGGCCAAGCAATAGAGGTTTTTTACGTGACAAAAATACTACCTGCAATCTGACTGTGCAGTCATGCAATAGGTAGTTTCTACATTCTTTTCATGATAAATTCCACTCCTGAATCGTCTTAGGTTTTTTTTGAGAAGCGAAAAATAGCCAAAAAAATCAAAAATTTTGCTTTTTCGCTCATAAAACGTGAAGTATTGATCTGATCGAAAAGCTGTTAAGGCACTTTTTATGGAGAATTCAAAAACAAAAAAAATGAGAGGTGACATGTCTCAAGCGGATAATTAGTTTCCGAGAAAAGTTCAAAAAACTGGAAAAAAACATCAATTTGTCGAAAATTCATAACTTGGTAAATTTCTGAGACGAAGCGTAGTTGCTCTGAATTTAAGTAGTTATTAACATATACTTTATTGGTGCACAACTACAAAGCTGTCGGATAAATAGTTTTTGCACAATCGCAGTTTTCCGAATTCGACGTACTTCTTTCAAGAAGGTCGTGATACTCGGCTACTTGTCGGATTTGAATTTTACTAAAAGCATTTTAAAGAAGAAATAACATTCTTCAAATCGTTTATTCTCTCGTTACCGACCGATAATGTTTAGTGGGTGAAAAACGCCGTCAAACAGGAGCAAAAAGGCTCGAATGCATCAAACTAGTCGCCCGCTATGCGATGCGCGAAAGATACAAGGTATACAGTTTTCCCCTCGCGTAGCGGGCGACTCCCACTCCGCGACTAGTTTGATGCATTCGAGCCTTTTTGCTCCTGTTTGACGCCGTTTTTCACCCACTAAACATTATCGGTCGGTATCGAGAGAATAAACGATTTGAGGAATGTTATTTCTTCTTTAAAATGCTTTTTGTAAAATTCAAATCCGACAAGTAGCCGAGTATCACGACCTTCTTGAAAAAAGTACTTCGAATTCAGCCGATATGATCAGAAACAGTAGGTGACACGGCTAACGACCACAATTAATCAATCATAACATTTACTAAAGGTAATATGGGTTAGAAACCAATTAAGAAAAATTCAAATAAAACGTATCAGTTTACACGGCCAGTTTAATGACTTCATAAATTATATTCACAATAATAAAGTTACGTAATATGCCTGACCACCCCGGATTCAAAATCGGTGTTGTAAATTACATACAATTTATTCTCTATACGTTCGGTTGACACTTTAAGCAACGTAAATGCCTGGCCAGTTCAACAGTGTAGAGTTATGGAGCCTCGGTGGTCAGGGGGTCAATTTAAGGTGTAACATCACCCGGTTGACTTTTATCGGCCTTGGAAATGACGACAGTGGTAGTTGAATGAAGGTAAGTTCAGATCTGATTGAGTGCTTATGTTCCTTATATTTTTGGGAATTTACGAAATATTAAATGTCACTTGAAAGAGCGGTGCATGTACCGGGGCGTTCAATATATAATGAGCCTGCGAATAGGTGGAGCCACAAACGAGAAACCGAATTCATTTTTCACATAATGTCATCCTTCAAATAATTACTGTCAAAGTTTGAGCCGAATCTATCAATAAATTCATTTTTTTAGTGTCTAAAGCTAACCACCTCAGTGATTTTTTGAAAAATGAAAAAAGTTGAATACAGAGCAGTAATTATGTTCCTTCATTTGAGGGGAAAAACGTAAGAAATCAAATCTGAACTGGAGTCTGTTTATGGTAACCGTTCGCCTTCGATTGCAATTGCTAAGTTGTGCACTTTTTATGGAGACCTACCAGGTCGTACAAAAGAGGTGACTACCGAGAAAATGATCGAAAAAATACACTATATTGTATTAGACGATCCGAAAGGTTAAGCGTGAGATAGCTGAGACCGAAGGCATATCAACTTGGTAGGTAATTTCAATTTTGTATAAGACTTTTGCTATGAGAAAGCTAACCGGAAGATGGCTGCCGCGTTTGCTAATAATCGATCAAAAACGTGAAAGGGTTTGCACTTCTCAGCATTTTTTGGACCTATCAAAACATAATCCCACTGTTTTTTTGCGCCGATTGGTAACTACTGATGAAATATGGATCCACTACTACACACCAGAATCCAAAGAATGGGTAGGACTTGGTGCAATCGCACCAAAGCGAGCAAAGACTCAACCATCGGCCAGGAAGGTTATGGCGTCTGCTTTTCGGGATTCCAGTAGTATATTGTTCATATATCCGGAAAAAGGAGAAGCTATTAAAAGCGACTAAGTATTACTGTGCATTATTGGACCGATTGAAATCCGAAATCTCAAAAAACGTCCACGTCTATTGAAGAAAAATGCTTCTTTCTGCAGGACAATGCACCAGCTCACAAATTAATAGAGACGATAGCAAACATCAATGAATCATAATTCGAATTAATTCCTCTTTCTCCGTGTTCTCCAGATTTAGCCCCTTGCGATTATAAAATGTTTCCAAACTTGAAGAGATGGAAAGCAATTTGAGACGATTGCAGAGGTGGAATAGCATATTTGGAGACTTCGACAGATCTTACTATTCAAAAGACATCGAAATGTTGAAAAATTGTTGGACTAATTGAATCCAGCTGAAAGGGGACTATGTTCATGAATAAATAGTAATTCGATGAATTTTTGAACATATCACACAAAACGCAACGCAAAAATCATTATTTCAAAGAAAATACATTTCTAGTACAAAGGGCTTGAATTTTTATATTTTTTATAGCGCTTGATAGCTACTTACATCATTCAGTATTCCATTCAATCTGATAAGCAAACGAAATTAAGGCCCATTCAGATATAAGGTACAAATTTGATGTTTTTCGGTTGAATATAGATAATTGCAAGTTTATTATTATGCTTTTATGGAATGCGTGAGTACCTATTATTAATTTTTAAATAAAGAAAAACTGATAGATTCGATGAATGTTTGAACATATCACACCAAAACGCAACGTTTTTTCAGCAAAAATCATTATTTCAAAGGAAAATACATTGCAAGTACAAAGGGATTGATTTTTTATATTTTTTTATAGCGCTTGATAGCTACTTACATCATTCAGTATTCCATTCAATCTGATAAGCAAACGAAATTAAGGCATATTCACATATAAGGTACAAATTTGATGTTTTCCGGTTGAATATAAATAATTGCAGGTTTATTACTCTGCTTTTATGGAATGCGTAAGTACCTATCACCCTAGTCAATATTCAATATATAATAATTCGTGTTTATTCGAATGGCTAACGCATTATCAACGTCTTCAATTCCCAAATGGACAATTTCAGATTGTTACCATAACAACGACGTGATATACTCTAGACTACATTAAAACCTACGGATTTTGAACCAATCAGGGCGAAGTTGACAATTTGAAATTTGACAGACCGCGTGTGTTTACATTTTCATCAGATGTCAGATTGACGTATGCGAAAGTCGAGTTATTTGTTAGAATTGTTTGAAGAAAAACTAATTCTTAAGGATTATAGCTTGAAATTTTCAGTTGAAGCGTTCAAGGAGCTTGAGCTAATTTGTTTCAGTTCGAATTATTTCGTTTTCAACGTTGATGTGGGAATAGGAAAATCGTTATTGACTTGCCTACTTGATTCGAAGGTAATTTTATCTTTAATTTCCATCAACGGGAATCTATTACCGCGGGTTTCACAAAGCTTGATTGGCAATCAAATCGTTGATTTTGAGAAAAGTTCGATGGTTTACGTCAAAAATGAACTGAAATTTGCACAGAAATAATGACACTCCATCAGAAATAATGACACTCCGCACAACCCTTTGGTTTTGGGGGATTAACTTTGTTTATTCGAAGTAAAATTCTTTCATTGCAGTATAGTTGTTTACTTCTGTG
Organism: Propylea japonica; assembly: GCA_013421045.1. Lineage (NCBI taxonomy): Eukaryota > Metazoa > Arthropoda > Insecta > Coleoptera > Coccinellidae > Propylea > Propylea japonica. Next base: position 14,365,346 of record CM024239.1, on the reverse strand, counting down.
ATAATTTAGTTTGATGTTTATTACAATTGTCCACGTTGTTAATCTTGTATAACTAGTGTAAGGAGTTTATTTTGGAATTCAAACACTGTATTGTCTTGTGATTATTTCTGTTTCTTGAATAAACATTATTATTATTATCAATCAACTTGATCGGGGTTTTGTGAAACCCGGCTTTAGAGTATCTATTTTCAGATTGCTTCTTATTTGTCCAGCACACCAGAAAAAACAAGCAATGAATAATAAAATGAAAATCCACAACAATGAAGTTTATGTATCACTTTGACGACTATAAGGCAAGAGTTGAGGTCCTACATAATTGAGAAATATAGAAAGTTGTGTTGAAGATGAGATTTTAATAACTACGAATTTGAAGAGTATATAAAAATTGTGTTATTTTATGGATCAGTTTCAATAATGTTAAATTCTCTTTTCAGCATGTGTAAAAGTATAATAAAGTGGACATTGGATTTACTTGATTCTTAGTCTTTGCCCAGCATATAAAGTAGTTATCTTGTGATATGAGAGCTACTGATTCTTAAGGATATTGATAAGTGAGGTATTAATGCGATAACAGCTGAACAATAGCATTAATACAAAATGAGTGATCGCACAAATGATTTCGAGGAGCTTAACTATAGCGAATATAAGATTGACTGGAAGAATAGATTTCACATTTCAAAAAAACTATGAATTTGATCATTTTTCAACATTTATTCAGAAAGAAAAGCCACAATACATTTCATTGTCAATTAAGGTAATTCACTTTCATGTCTTAAAACTGAAGAGGAATATTAGGAATCAATATTATTATTCATAATAAAATGATTTATATGAATCATAACCATAAGAACATACTACCATGTATATTAAGTACCCTTTTAAGAATTTTGAATGTTTACTGTTGAATTTGAATGCTTCTATTGGTTTTGGCCTAAATTCTCGAACGACAGGTACCAGATCTTATATTGCTCATTCAAACAGAACGGTTGATTAGAGTCATTAAATGTACCTATTTTGATATCAATCCATTACAAATTAGTAGAGTAATCTGATGTTAAGTCTGCCTTAAAAATGAAAATTTTGGTAGATTCTAACAATGTGGATTTCTTAAAATTTGACTGCGAGCAATAATTTCTTGTTCAATTTCTTAGTGCTTTCGATTGAATAAGATTGAAGAACAGTGTATATTGTTTCTAGTGAACGATTGCTGGACTTATTCGGCTAAGATACCAAGGCTCCTAAAGCACAAATGCTAAAGGGTTACAATGAGGAGAATATAAAATTAAACAGGTTGAACTGGTTTAGGATAAAAAGGTACCTACATAATGTTGAACTCATTATACCTCTATATAGATGAAAATTTATGAAATATTTTTGTTTCAGTAGTTCCGTAATAGTGAATTTCACTAAATCTTGTCTTAATATTTAACGAGTAACCTCTCTTCTGCAAAAAAAATTCAATGAAAGAATTATACTAATATCACTTTCAAATTAGAATAACTCCTGCACAGGAGGCTTATCAATTAATAAGAAATTATACCTAACCGAACTGCCATTCTGAACAAAATAATGGGAGAATTGTACTAATAGCACTTTCGATTAGAATGACTCCTACACAAGAGGTTCATCAAATAAAGACAATTCATAATTTTCGATTATAGAGTAAATTAGGTATATTTGATGGATGCTTAAATGTGCGATATGTAGAAATAGATGAATTCTTTCATGTGTATATTCTTCTCTTATTGGGAGTCATTATTCTGATTATAATGGCATGTTTTTCCTGGAATGCTGGACAGAAGAGGTGAAATCTGAAAATAAAATCAATACTCAGAGGGATTCTCAATAATGGTAATTAGGAATCAACTTACCTTTCAAGTCAATAACACCGATTGCCCATTTCCATATCATTACCGAAAAAGATTTAATTCGAACAGTTCAAACTATAGAAAATTAAAAGTTAATATTTAGAATTAAAAGAACTGTGCTGGAGATCAAATTCAGTATTCGACTATTAATAATTTCAAGTTCCAAATAACTTTGAAATGAAGAACAACCGAAACTTTCGCGAGCTTGTTTACATGTCAATCTGACGTTTACGAGAATTATCTGTCTGTCAAATTTCAAATTGTCATTCTTGCTCTGATTGGTTCAAAATCCGTAGGTTTTAATGTAGTCTGATATACTCTCTCTATCAGTTTATATTACACCAAAAGGAAGAATGAAGACCTCCTAATCAGTTAATGTATTGAAATTTAAACGGTTCTCGCGTGAAATTTCTTCGCTATGGCATCCAAATGAGTTGATTGGTGATAAATTTCGTCAATCGAGAACTCCGCCGTGTTTATAAATCGATAGAATATCATCGTATTTTATGGATGTATATGTTGTATTGGAAATGTTTTATACATAATAAATGAATAGGAATCCGTTTTTTCTTGCATGTTGGAAATACCACGACATTATCATATAATTAAATCATTTTGGATGAAAATGTTTATGTTGTTGAAAATAGCCTCAAAATAAAACTTAATCGTGATGATGATGAACAATATTTCATAATATCAATGAAAAATGGTAGTTTTGAGTTTAATAAGAATTTTTTTTAACTAGGAGTCCAATCCAGTTCAAACTCTCTGCGATGATAATATGTAATAATAATATTCTTCGACGATGATTCTCACAGCTACCAAATAAATATCCATGCAACGAGTTATTAGCTTGTTAGTAGTGGTAAAACGATCAATCACATTTTAATATTCTAAGAGCTGGTATCGTCTTATTTTTTCATGAATTCAACTTTTCTCTTCGAATCTTGAATATTTGCAGTTTGGTCCTTTCTAGGAATTTCTCACCAGTATTCTTCATACGTGCCATTTTGACTATTAACCAAAAATTTCTTGGGTTTGAAAGATGATGCATAACTATTTCGACACCAATGAATAAATATTTTTTGTCGTTCAATTAAATAAATTCTTTCCATTCATATCATTGAGTGCGTTTCAAGTTAAACTATCCGTATAAAGAATAACATATTAATATCTGATCAGTTTTTAAAACATCAAATGAGGTCAAAAAATGAAGGCGAGCACACATGCTGAAATTTTTGATAACACTCAAAAGGATTTTGTACCCATGAAGCTTCGTTTCACCACAGTAAACAACCAATCCACATTGAGAGCAATGACTCATACTGGCATATACTTGGATTAACGAAATTGTTCCACGACCTGGCAAAATGTACAAGTGCACTTTGGTATTCTTGCAGCCTCAGGATCGAGTGTTAATCTCGAAAAAAATGACACGACGGTCGTTCGTAACTTCAATAAAACGTCGGATCTGTGTCATGCTTTTATCACGCATTAAAAACTTGATTTACATTACACACAAAACGACTTTTTATTACCAGAAATATAAAGTTTGAAAATTTTCCGTTTTGGGCATAAAATTTTATGTAGAGGTGAATGTAACCTTTAACTTTGGGGATGGTTAGGTTTTATTGGAGCATTAAAAGATAATTGTTAGCGTGACATGAATTCAAGAAGGAAAACTCAAATTCAACTTCTGCATCGTTTCAGTCCATATCGCATATTCACCCATGGATTTACGTATTATATTTGATTTCTTGAACATTCTGAACACTACAGATCCGGTCAGGGGTAAGTCTTATAGGTGTGCAATTCTGGTATCAAAACTTATGCAAATTTCGCTGAGGTCATTAAATAAAAAATCTAGAAATTTCAAGTTGCCAATGCAATGACATGAAGACTTGAAGTTCTCAAGGAACTTAGTTCGTTTATGGGTCAAACATCTCAAGTTTTTGTGACTCGAAAATGCTCCATTAGGCATAACGGACTGGTTGGCTTTCACAGAAATTTAGTCACGTTGATTAATGAATTGCCATTATTTCTGTGCAAATTTCAGTTCAGATGAGTGTAGGAATCAGTGTTCATTCCACTCCCTAATGATTTTGTTATCTGCAACGCAATAGCTCATCATCAGTATGAATTGTCTAATTTTGACAGCCTTCGTCCGATTCTAGGTGCATCAAAAAAGACAAACGCGTAGTTCTCGGACGTTTCATCATTTGCCGCATTCAAAGGTCTTCTGCCGAAGGTTTTCCAATAAGAGGTGTTATTTTGAAATTCAAAGAAAAATGCCATTTTTCAATATAAATGATCGGATGTTTATTTCATTATAAAGAAGAAGCTATGTCGTTAATAATGGAAAATAACATCAGGCAACCATATCCTTTTAATGAAATTTTCCATAATCAAATCGCAAAATGGCTGCCCTATGTCCTTGATAGCCTCACGCATTCCATCTTTGAGGTCTTGAACCGACGCTGGGTTATTGGCGTAGACCTTCTCTTTCACGTGGCCCCAAAGGAAGAAGTCGCAAGGTGTTAAATCACAATATCGCGTTCGCCAATTGTGATCACCTCTTCAAGAGAGAACACAGTCGGAAATTTTTTCCGCAAAAGGTCAATGGTTTCGTTGTTGATGATCAGACGGCTTGAGTTCTTATGTTAACTGAACTCTACAAGCCTAAGACCCAAATCTTTATGCAAAATACGGTGTAATGACGTTTGTGGAATGCCTAATTCCAAAGAACGACGAGGAATGGACAAACCTGGGGTTTCTTCAACACTTTCGGCTTCAGCAGCCGACGTGCTCGGGTTTTATTCTTCACATCACTAACTTGTCCCAACAGCTCGAATTTTTCCACCAATTTCTTTATTGCGGCCCGACAAGGTGCTTCACGACGACCCAAAAATGTTGGACTTTTACGAACCGTCTCTGGCAAATTCTCACCATTTTATAGTGAATTTTAATGATTTCAATGCGTTCGTGAAGCTTGTATCGTTCCATTCATCAAATCAATAGCAGGCTATTCAAAAAAACACCTCTTATCGGAAAACCCTTTACCTATTTCTTTCTCGTTATAAAACATGTAAGAATCAGTGTACATTTTGATCATTAATGATTTCATTATCCGCAGCAACTCAATAGCTGATATTGTGACCATCAGACAGTATAAATTATCTAATCCTGGCAGCCTACTACGAGACAACCCTTCGTTCGATTTTTGGCGAATCGAGGAAGGCATACGCCTAGTTTTCGCACGTTTCTACAGTTGTCGCGTTCGAAGGTCTCTCGGAGGGGCATATTGTGGATGCCTTTTTGCGTGATAATTCGATACAATCATAAACACTTATTCGATAATTACTCCATTCAGCGAAATTGATAACGCTTCCCTATAAACATAAAGAACATATTTCCTTCTGGTTATAGTGCATGTGAGAATCAGTGTACATTTTGCTCATTAATGATTTCGTTATCCGCATAAACTCAATAGCTGATATCGTGATCATCAGAAAGTAAATTCTAATCCTGACAGCCTACCACGAGGCTATCCTTCGTCCGATTTTTGGCGAATCAAAAAAGGCATACGCCTAGTTCTCGCACGTTTTAACAGTTGTCGCGTTCGAAGATCTGTCGGAGGGGCATATTTACCGTGATAATTCGATGCAATAAAAAACATTAATTCGATAATTACTCCAATTAGCGAAATTGATAACGCTTCCTAAACATAAAACATATTTCCTTCTCGTTATTATAGTACATGTGAGAATCAGTGTACATTTGCTCATTAATGATTTCGTTATCCGCATCAACTCAATAGCTGATATCGTGATCATCAGAAAGTAAATTATCTAACCCTGACAGCCTACCACGAGGCAATCCTTCGTCCGATTTTTGGCGAATCAAAAAGGCATACGCCTAGTTCTCGCACGTTTTACCACTGCCGCGTTCAAAGGTCTTCTGCCGGAACGGCATATTTGTGGATGCCTTTCCGCGTGATAATTCGATGCAGCTACATCATCATTATCGCGGGTTAAAAGGTTTAACCTCCGATGATATATGGGGTTCGCAGTCGTCCGAGAGAATTACTGCACGGTATGATATTCTTCTTGCAAGTGTATGATCCCATAATTCACGGCTCAGGTTGTTCTTAGACGCTAATATTTTCATTTTACTCTTGAAGTTGATGGAGTGGAATTGTGGAAAATGGAATGGTTTTAACGGAATATTCAGTCTCATGACACGAACAGCTAAATTGGCTTTTGACTGCTTGGTGATATATGGGGTCAAGAAAAGTAACTGGTGGTTTATTTGTTCTTTTTCTCTTATTTCAGCATCGAATGTTTATGTTTTCATACGATATGTTGATATTTTGATTTTTTTTCAACATCCTAACAATCTCCGCAGGGATCATTTGTCGCACCTTTGATGGTCCAGAGATAAACCCAGCAAAAAACAAGTTTTTTGCTGCTATATAGGTTGTACAAAGAAATTTTGAAAATCAGTTCAACGATATCTTATGCAATCGGGCGATTCAATTATTCTGCCATATGAAGTAAAATACAGTGGAACTTCCCTATAACGAAAGCGCTAAATGAAAAAAAAATGAGAAAAAATCAGAATTATGTCCGTGGAGCCGGTCGTCCCTCCGGCCGTCTTTGGCACGAAAACTATCGAAGGGATTGTCCTAGAGACTTGAAATTTCAGGTGAGTTCGATTCCCAAATGCCTCTGCTAAGTTTTTAAGCAGCCATTCAAAGTTTCTGTTCTCAATATCTCAGAAAAAAGAAACCCATCGAAATGAAATTTTGAGGCCCACACGCAAGATGCTCATAATCAGCCTCATGCAAGATGTTGTGGCCAAATTGTTAACGGAACCAAAGAAAATTCAAATGGAATATTGAAAGGATGAATCTATTGGCAATAGCCAAACAAATGCTATTTTTCAAGTAGACCTGAGTCTTGGTAGATAGTTATAAAACATGTAAGGAGCTAAATCAGACGACTGAGCTGGAGTGCTGAATGACAGACAACTTCATGAGCGTTCAAACGTGTCACTGTTTGGTGTCCACTATCGCGATTGGGGACGAATTGGCTCATGTTCTTTCGGAGAAAAAGAACGTTCAGTCTCATTTCTGGCCGCTTTGTCTACATGATTCAAGAGTTTTCCTTCTGGGATTCTTTCAGCTTTTCAACACTCCATCATATTCATCTGATCTAGTCTCCTGCGATTTTATTACGGGTATCGAAAAATACCTGTTCATAACAGTCGACCCAACACCCTGGCCTACTCAAAAAACAGCATTCGTTTGGCTATCGCCAAGAAAACCCGAATAAATTCTGGACAGAGTTGTACGACGATTTCCGAAATTGATTATCGCAGTCTATTGACAATAATTGACAATAATTGACACCATTTGCCAGATATTATCTTCAAAACTAAGTAACTAAGTCTATTCTGGTGATATTCTGGTGACATTCGCCTTTTTTCATTTTTTTAGATTTTTCGATTGGTTTGGTCACTGTTTTTGTATTTTTTCAATCGGCTGATTTTATATCTATTTTAATTGTTTTAATTTTTCCTTCATTGTCCATTCAATTTAGTGTTCTGTATTGAACTTTGTTGCTGTTTCTCCATGAGTTTTTGTTTTTTAGCTTCACTTTTGCATTTTTTTCTGAAGATTTGCTACTTTTAGCTCGAACCATGTTGAGACATTGAAATCACTTGAGTTTTTTTATATGGAAAAGTGTTTTATTTACCTACAAGCACAGCCTAGATATTAGGACATTCAATTCTAGATCTTCAAAACTGTCTAAACATAATTTATTTATGTTGTATTTGTTTATAGAAAAATTAATCAAATCGATAATTGCATAAGTTGAAGAATACCTGCTTAGATGCCAAGAAGCGTTCGTCTCATAATCTTTAATTGACTCATTTTCGAAACAGTTTGTATGTAGCTCTTAATGTAAAAGGAAGATGCAATTTTTTAAAAATGACGTTTAATTTTTATCGGGGACATTGTTCATGATTTCTTATTTCAAACATCTTATGGGGTTATCAATAGACAAACTACCCACGAAGTAATCTTCAATTCTTCTCGCCACCAACCAAACAAAGATCCAAACCCGCATACACCTGCTATGCCCCTCTGCCCCACCTCGCAAACAGATATACGCCACTGATCTCCAAGAACTTACCACTTGGTCGGTAATTGTTACTTACGATTTAACTCAGCCGAACATGACAAAGCTTTCACACTGTCTTACTCGGCATCCCATATTTGGCATCGGCGTGTATAAATATTTATTACAAATGAGCGTTTGCGACTCGACAATAATCGCCCGATGATGACTTACGGTAAATTTTACGATCCACCGTTTCTCGCATTCGCAAAAATATATTGCCCCGCATCGGGCGAGGAATGACTGCCGCGCGACGTTTCATGCCGTTTGCGCGATTACGCCAGCAGAGCGTGTAGCGTGAGAAGCTGCTACATGCCGAAGACTTGAAGAGATGTATGAATTTTACAGCTTTTCCTTTTCTCCTGTGGTGAATCCATCAGAACTGCGAAAAATTCAAGAAAAGTTAGAAGAGTAGTGATAGGAAATTGGAAAGTATCGTATACATACAGCTATCGTTAACCCTTACCGCATCGTGTGCCATATATGACACATTACCAAAATTTTTTTTCCAATTCAGTTGAATCTTTCCCAAACTGCATAGTACAGCCCATATCTGGCACATTCATAAGTAGCTGAATGAGTAGATTGTTTACAAAAGTTGTTCATTTGGCCATTCTTACTGAATCTGGTTTTGGCGAGAGTTGGATGATATCTTCCTGTGGTCGTTTTTTATTATTGAAAAGTGTTTTTTGCGAACGAAAAATTATATCTGGGTTCTATTAGTGATTTCAAGAACCTATTTTGGAAAGTTTCAATCACTTTTATCTCCAAAAATTTATAGAAAAAATAACAAAACAGTTTGTCTCATAAGTGGAACATCATGCAGTGTCAGAATCTGAAATTACATCGCATATTTATCCTAGATATGGATTCAAAGCTATTTTATGGAAAAATGAAAGTCGTATGAAACTTGATTTTGACAATGGATAACATAATTCATCAGAAGAGGATGAAACACATGCAGAAGTAGGTAATACTCGCATCGATACCTGTCTGATGAACCATACGCCCTTCTAGATACGAAGATAGCCATGACAAATGCTCTTTGTACAGCCAGAAAACCAACTAGACAGAACAGGGAAGACCAAGTGCAACACATGTATGAAAATAAGCAGAATAAAGGATCAACAAGAAAATCCTCCAAGAAGACGTGCGAAATGGTGGTCTTAATTGATGATTAACCGCACTGACTGAAACAGATCGCATGCGATGCAAATCCCCAGGCTGCTCAGAAAAATCTCATATAATTCGTTTCAAATGCCAAATACCATTGTATCTGACAAAGACAGGAACTGCTCCCTTTGTTTTCATACTGAATAATTTTTTTGGATATGCCTCAATATTTCTTGTTGCATGATGTTCCATATGTAGCACAAAACAGTTTTCTTGAAATAAATCTTCAAAATTTTGATTATAGAATTTTTTAGTATTTTAATGTTTAACCTGAGATAAAATTTTGGGAATTAATTTTTTCATAACAAAATAAAAATTCATGCGGTAAAGGGTTAAAAGTCTCGGCTCTCCCTATCAGCTCTGAACTTGTTGAGTGTATCAATAAATTTTTTGTTGCATGAAATCTTCAATATCTTATTACTTAGATGAAATCATTAAACAAGTGCAGGGGCGGGCCCAATGGGGGTTGGAGAGGTACAATCTTCTGAAAGAGTATCACCATAGAATTTTGATTTATTTTTAATGCTCTCGTGAAAAAAACATTGAATCGCAAACCAAAATATCGCCCCCTTCCACTATCGGTCTTCAATGCACAGTTGACAAATTTTCGAAACTTTGTCCCCTTAAAAATTTTGCTTCGGTCTGTTCCTGAACAAGTGATTCAAAGCTTTCAGCGAATAAAGAAAGTTGAAATATTGACAACATTCCGTGGTATATCATGCTGGGACATCGAATTTCCGAATTTGACCGGGCAAAAATATTAGCTCTAAATAAGTATCTTTTTTGAACCACCAGATTGCGCAATGTTTGAGTATTCCCAGGACGCGATTACTCCAGCAGAGCAACGTGCAACGTGAGAAGCTGCTACATACCGAGATACATGATGGAGTATTCTACAGTTGTTCCCTTTCTTCACTTATGCCGAACAGTGAGAAATTCAAGAAAATCCAAGATACAAAATTTGTAATTTACTCATGGTACATCATGGTAACAGAAGAAGCCAGTGAAGAAAATTATTACTAGTGTATATATATTCTTTCGAGCACAGGAAAAAACCTCAGTAGAAAAAACCCTGCCTCGCCGTTTTTACAAAATTGAAACTAAAAACTATTCGAATAAATACCTTCAATATTCAGATACAAAATACGTAATTCTTGCTCTTGGGCCAGGAGGGTGTTTTAAACAGGTCTGGCGTTCCAAGTGATGATTTTCGAATATTCTGGGAATAATGATAGAAAACATGTGACAAACTTAAGTCAAAATGACGTATTATTACTAGTGAAACATAAAAGGGATCAGTGCAATAATAGTATATTATTTTATAAGGAGGAGAAGTGTCACTTTTCATGGCGAGCTTGAGTTTGACAGCCGAACGCAGTGAGGCTGGCAATTGAAACGAGCCATGAAAGTCACTTCTCATCCGAATGAAATATGTTATTTTATTTTCAATTGTTTTGAAATTCATTAAAATCTGAATATCCATCTTCGGATTGATTTACATTTACTCACATGATTCTATCCATTTACGATCGTTATAATTTTGATTTTTGACATTTCTTAAAATTGATTTATTTATGACATCGGAAAATTCTGACAACTGTTCATGTGTGTTTAAGAGGAGGAAGTCTATCGGGAAAATGCTCATTTTAGAAGAAATAGGCCAGATCCAAATGAAACAAGGAAAAATAAATAGATACGAATAAAACAAGTTACGAATATCCTTTTGAATAGTTCTTTATTGATAAAAATATTCGTTTCAGGAATATTGAAATTACGAGAAAGAACGAAGTTCATTTGTGGATAACTCAAGACCTATCACAGAGGAATTTGATGAAAGCAAATAATGTATTTATTGTTACAATTGAATTTTATTATAAAGTCAGTATGTATTGGTGCTTTATATAGATCCCTCCACGATTTTCATAACTGTTTAAATAGTTTTGAAGTGATGATTGTTATTTACATGTCCTGTCAGTGGTGATTGAAGGAACTTGAATGTTACCGATATGAATAACAGTAAGTACTTGAAATTAGCATTTATTGATCTGTTTGAAAAAGTAGATCATGGTTATTACCAATTCTAATTCATCTTTTGCATAGTAACACTTTTCCTGCCGCCGGACGGAAAAGTGTTGCTTAGCAACACTTTTCCTCCTTGGCGGAGAAATAGAAATTTTCGATGATCCTGTCAGTCGGAAAATGACGTTATTATTGTACGTTTGAAAATAAACTAATAGATATCAGAGCGAATTTAGGATAGCATATCATGCAAAATGAATAGTGACTAAGCCCTATTAAAATTTATGTGGAAGGGTTTAAAACGTCTTCTAGATAAAACTGAGAACCTATTGGTTCAAAGTATCTAGTCCTATATTTCGAGGTAAAATTCTATCAATGCTAAGTATTTTTATGATTTCGTCACTAGAGAGATCAGCAGATGAGCCATGATGCGATACGTTCTCATGTGATGCATATGGGTATGCCACACTAGCAAACTTAGTTCTCTTCGTTGATTCTCTGTAATATTATCATCTGCAGTTTTTTCTTCAGGATTCGTTATCCATGCATATATTGAAACGTTCAAGAGTCTACTAGAACATAACCATTCGGAACGCATTGAATTCTCTGCGCGCGAATTTACATGCGTGATTTTTAAATTTTTGTCTCTTTGAATTCCGAAGTTTATCACATACTCACTTAAAATTATTTCTCACGAAATCTACCGCTTTGGGTTTCTGCTAGAGGAATGTTCGCTATCTGCAACTGCTGTTAGAAGAAAAAGTTTTGAATTATCGTAGCTTTTTCAAAAAATAACCACTAGTTAGAAATATGGAAAAGTTGCCCAAAATCAAGTCGTTTAACGTACGTCTTTTTCTACCGGAGTATCGTTAGAGTACCATGTCTGAGATATTGAGTAACAAGAATTGTGAATTGTGTACGATAAGGCTGGTGAACGAACTTAACCGAGGCTATCGGACAAACGGCCGGCCTCATGGACAGAATTGAATTTGACCACGAATCCGTTATCAAGGAGTCGAAGATGAGAGTAAATAGAATATCGTATCTCGTTGCTCTAGTACTGAATTTGAAAATCAAAATAGTTTGTCTCCAAAACGGTTCTTTTGCGGACCCATCAAAATTTAAAAATTTTCTTTCATTTTGAGGGCGATAACCAGCACCCTGAAACTTTCTTCACACACAAAATGTCCCTGACACCAATTCTTGAACATTTCTCCGAACAATCGAAGGATCTCGTAGATCATGATGTGAGAATGACGGTTTAAACATCAAGTATTACAAGTGATTGGGATCGAATCCAGAATTTCACGTCGACAACTACATGAAATTAAGTAAGAGTCAAATTATTCTTGTCTTCATCATTATACATTCGATTAGGCCCCAGCAGATGTCAATTATGCCGCCAGTATCTCACGATTTGAACCACCAGCAACACATTAATCGAACGGTTGTCGTCGAACAATTCAGAAAAGCCTTAATTTCCCGTGAACCGGCCGCGGCGTCGATTAACCCCTGGTCGATGTCAGTCATACTCTAAACTTAATTACGCAATTATCTAATTGTGAAGTCATTATCGAGTTAACGGCTGTTAGTAATCGCGATCGGCCGCTGAAAAAGACCTCAAATGTCCGTACTCGATCGTCGCTTGTTCGTGAGCAGAGGAGGAAGAAACGGCCTGGCAGCGATTTATTGCCGTTTTCTGGAGTTAATCCGCCAAGATATAATTGCGAGTTTGTTAAAAGTCGTTGTCGGTACCGTGGTCGAAGACGCGGAAAGAGCCCCATAAACCAATGACAACGTGGGTAGTGTGAATGGCCTTGTTAGATTCTCTGACTCTCGTTATTGTTTCTTGGTTTAAATCAGCGATTCTGAAATGGCCACTTATATGACTGCACTTAGTGATCCCACTAACTCTTTGGCATTTTTTGATATTCGGTGGATTATGCAGAGGACCTCACATTTCGCTGGAATTATTTAGGGGGTGTTTTCCAAACGAGTCGAGTGTGATCTTGGAGGTAAAAGAAATGAGACTTTCCGGATGCATAATGATTTCCCGCCATATTCTCCAGATTTAGCCCCCTGCGACTATTATCTGTTTCCAAACCTAAAGAAATGGCTGGGTGGTTAGAGATTTGAGTTTAATGAACAACTCATTGCCGAAACAAACGCGTATTTTGAGAGCCTTGAGAAAACCTATTATTAGGAGCGAATAAAAAAATTACAAAAACGCTGGACTGAATGTATCGAACCATAGAATTTTCAATTGGAATATTGAAAAAAAAGAATCTCCATATTTCCATAACAAAATATCCGATTCAAGTGAAATTTATTTTGTGTATGAAGATTGATATCTGCTGGTTATTGACCACAAAGTAAGGCAAAATTTTCATATTTTCATGGGTTCGCAAATGAGGTGTTGTGGAGACAAGTTCTTTAAGTTTTCAAATTCAGTGCTAGAGCAACCGGATACGATATTCGATTTATTCTCATCTTACAGATGTTTACCGAATTCACAATTGAAATATTTTTCAGTCAGCTCATTAGGAAATATCGTAGCTGGCATTTGAATCATAGTAGGAGAGCTGGCACGAATTTTTGGGTAGGTATTTGAGGCAAGCTGAAAACTTGTCAGATGCCTCTCCTCTTATATCCCAACTCGGGATTGCAGATCTGGCTGGTGAGTAGCGGGGCTAAATCAACCCCTACATTTTTAATGGCCTGGCAGGTAGAAAGCCCTACCGAAATGATCTGTCTTTTTGGGAATCTTATTTTTCAGTTATAAGTAACACTCCATTAAACTTTCAAGCTGCCTCAAAAACATTTTCTATGATTTTTTGCAAAATATTTTTGCACGCGTCTGGCAATGTTAAAACCCCGATTAAATTATTTGGCAGCTTGAAATTTTAATGGAGTGTTACTTATAACTAAAAAATAAGATTCCCAAAAAGACAGATCATTTCGGTAGGGCTTTCTACCTGCCAGGCCATTAAAAATGTAGGGGTTGATTTAGCCCCGCTACTCACCAGCCAGGTCTGCAATCCCGAGTTGGGATATAATAGGAGAGTAATCTGACAAGTTTTCAGCTTGCCTCAAATACCTACCCTAAAATTCGTGCCAGCTCTCGGACTATCAGTGAAAGTGATGCTTGGTTCCCTACTACCGAAACCCAAGTTTTAATAAGATCCCACTATCGATCGAAGCAATTTTTACTCTATTAGAAGGGTAGCATTCTGATTTCCCTTCAAGAAGGGACCACTGAAATTTTTTTAGTTCTTTTAATGCAATTTCCTTTTTTCAGGAATATTATCCATTTGGTCCACTTTCAAGAATCGGCTTCTACATCAGCTGGCGAAAGAGTGCTGCCACTCAGTGTACACATTACATTGCTATAATATATGTCCGGTATTTAACAACAAACTTTGAAAAAAGCTCTGAGCAGGAGCTCTTGAGCGCTCGTTCATTGGTAGATCATTAAAACCTTACCTCGAAATTTATAAGGGACTTGAGATTGATACCAAATATATAAATGCAGAATCTCACCACAATAAAATGTGTTTAAAATGAATGATTTAAAAAAATTAAATTCTCTGGTTCTGATGCTGCGATCCTTTTTAAATTCATTCAGTAAATCAGTCTACATGCTCAAAATGAATTTCACTCAAATCGAATATCCTATCATGAAAATATAAAGATTCTTCGTTTCAATATTCCAATTGAATTTTCTATGGTTCTGTTGACATTATGACCACACAATTTTGCATGAATATTAGGTATATCAGTCTTCATGCACAAAAAAATTCAACCGAATCAGATATTTTGTTCTGGAAATATAAAGATTCTTCTTTTCAATATTCCAATTAAATATTCTATGGTTCTGTTAACACAATGGTCACAAATTTTTGCATAGACATTCAGTATATCAATCTCCATATCCAAAATAAATTTCACTAGAATCGGATATCTTCTTATGGAACAATGAAGTTTCTTATTTTCAATATTCCGATTGAATGTGTACACTATGGCAACAAAATTCTGTATGAGGCTTATTATAATCATCTTGGATTTCATTTCGATTAAGTTCGTTTCGTCTGAGAAACAAAAGTTTTAAATGGCCATATTTTATGGAACACCCCGTATGATTTGTCTGGTTTACGAAATTAACCGAGTCATTTGGAAGCCGAACTCACCCTGAAAATCTCCAGTCTCTAGGACAATTCCTTCGAACGTTATCGAGCTAACGGCTGGACGACCATTTTCGGCTCAAAATTCGAAAATTACAGACATTTAGGCAAAACGATATAGCACTCGTTCAAATATAATGAGCGCTCAAAAATGAACTGTAAAAAGGTAGATCAATTTCTATCCAATTTTCATCCCCTTCAATACGCTCTTTTGAAGCGCGTTTAGTTTATCCACATTCACATTGTATTTGATTTGGATAATTAGTGAAGTTTTCTGATAGTGAATCATACTACGAATATTTCAATCTTGCGGATGATGAAAAGAGCCCTTATTATAGTAAGATACCAACTATGATGTACAATTTTCTGATATTCGCAGTCCATCGATACCAACCAATCCGACTCCTCGCTAGATCCGTTTAATTGCTAACGATTAGAATAGCTGCGAGCGGCGCGAGAAAGCGAAATTTCGCAAATTCCGGATGCTGTCATCGGACCACATACCGTCCAATTACGCAGAAAATCCATTTCCCTAAGACACGATAACACATCGCCGTATTATCTATCGATGCCCCGATCGAGGCGAACATTAGTATTTATCGGCGCCCTAGGCTTTCCGAACAAAAATGTTGCGGGTCACCTCATTTTTTAACCGGTCCGGTTCAGATCCAGTTCGGTCTCATGTTATCTACTCATGATATATTAATTATTTATTCTAATACGAGGCTGTTTAGAAAGCTATGCAATTTCACACGCTGAGGAGACGATATTCGTAAGAAGTAACTGCGATCCGGATTACTTTCTTCAGATTGCCGTATAGTAGAGACGTATGCGCGTGACATCAAGGTTTCCTCGATTTCTGTGGAGTATTATAACAATTCAACTATTTCAAGTTTTTGAAGCATTTGATTTGACAGCTTAAGACAACCATTCGACTGCAAGCCTCTGAGCTGATTTGGCTTGATATGAACAACACTGACCAAAATAATCTCAAAAAATCGTTCGTAAATTCATGAATATATTATTATATGTCCGATTCAAATTAATTTTCTTTCAATTGTAGAAATGTTCATCCTCAATCAATCACCAGTTTGATTTTCATTAAGACTCGTACGTCATTTTATATAGGGTGAAACAAAATCTGTTTTTTCACCCAAACTTTATAACCACCCCTGGTGTGTTCCAGTTGTTCCACCGTGTGATTTCTTATTTCTTCATCAGGACACATCTTGTCTTGACAATTTAGTTCTTCATTCATAACAATAGCTCAATTTTGTTAAAGATGCAGACCTAATGAAAACAAACTGAAAACAAAGTCAAAAACATAACGTGGTTTCCGCCCAGACGCAGATAACAGGTGCAATTCGTCTCGACATGTCCTCATTATGGTTCTGAATCAATTATAGAGTATCACTGAGCTGCTGCAAATGTTCAGGAGTTGGTACGCAAGATCGAATTTTCCTCCCAAGAACATCCGAACACGCCCAATTGGGTTCAAATATGGTCTTAAAACAGGCTAGTTGAATGCTTGTTTATCCACCTTTGCTAAAATACTCCCTGGCAATCCTAGCCACATGCGGTTGATGCGGTCGGGCATTAGAAAGCATTAGCACGAAATCGTCTCCAATAAACGGTGCATACAGAACAACATGTCGCGCTGAAACTTCTCTTGTTTTTCTAACTTTTCACTCAGTATTCAGTTTGTTTTCATAACGTTCGTTTTTAAGGTAAAATCTATGAAAGTTCTTTCATAGCCACAGCGAAATTGTGGAGTTTAATGCTGCTCTGAAAACCCTGTATCTTTTAGAAAAATTGAGCTATTGTTATAAATGAAGAACAAAATGGTCAAGAGAAGATGTGTCTTGATGATGAAAGAAAAAACATACGGTGAAACAACTGGAAAACACCATTGGTGGTTCTAAAGTTGAAAAATTCAATCGAATTGAACTTGAAATAATATATTTAAGAATAAACAAACTTCATCGATTTTTTGAGTGGTACGATTATTTTCCCGGTGAGTGCATAAAGACTTCTGAAAAGATTGAACACATTTTTTTGAAAATCACATCTTTCAGACTGACTCAAACATATATACCTATTCAAAATGTGACCCAGATATTCATGTAATAAAACTGAAAGGAAAACTATCAGCAGAAATCAGATCAAGCCGAAGGATTTCAATGAAACAAGTATCTGTATAATATTTTTGTTTCAATTTATAGCACAAACAGAAACGGAGATTATGACCAAAATTGTAAATACCAAAATGTCAATTTTGGCTGCAATGAGGTTGACGGCATAACGAGTTTCCCGAAAAAAGACCACCGGAATGTGCCATTCATTTTCTCTATCTCTTAGGGTTAAAAAGTTATAGTTCAGGGTTCACCAATTCTGGTCACCCTGTACAGTGGCGAAAACCGATACCTATGTGAACGATTTTTTTCCTATTGCAAACATGCAAGTATATCTATAACGCGCATTAACAACAAAAATGTCAGAATTTGTTGAGCAAATTTTTAATGAAGGGATCTTTGAAATAATGAACATGTGCCATCATTCAAACGATTGTGAAAATGTGGGAAGTATTCAGTCTACATTTCGAATTGCTTGCCGACCCTTCGTTCAAATGAATCTTCAATACAGCGTTTGGGTTTAATTGTTTGGTACTTTTCTGGACAAGCAATGCGAAGCCACAGATTAGAGATCTTCCTCTGAGGTAGAGATTTTCTGTATCGAAATCTCATTTAATCAACAAATACTCAAATAGGCTCTGTAGAGTCATTCACTTTTCTGTTTCCGGCACTATACATGATGGGATGGTGAGTATTCTTCAATTTATATCTTCATATGCATGAAGACTTCGTTTTTTTGTTCTCTATAACCGAAAGATTTTCAGTATAAAAAAGAATAATTTTATGATTGGTGTTTTCTGTGAAGTGAAAAGGTGGATCCATCACTTGATGAAATGAATATTTCAGAAGATATACTTTTGGTTCATATTCGGTTCATTTGCTTGTAGGAATATAAATAATTGTGAGTTCAAAAAGAAATTCATATACGGATATGCCCAAGATGAATTCGGTGACTGCCATTCGTTTCTGTACTATGCAAAGGATTCATACCCCCTCAAGAAAACCAACTGGTGACCGTTTTCCAAATTCCCACCCAGCTAGACCGTAACCCTTTTTCCGTGTAATCAGTTCCGAAACGCATAGAATAATCGCAATTAAAATTATGAAACGAAACCGAAACTCATAACTACGTAATAGATTCATTTCCTGATCGAATTAAAAAGAGACAATAAATTCCAGCGCCGGAAATTTCAGTTTAACTCCGAACAGTTGGCACTCGTGGTACTCGGATATCCGCGGATACCTAACCGATACTCCGCCGTATCAGAATGAAGTTATTCACGCATCGTCGGTCCCATCGGTTGGTAACAATGCATAGAAGAAACAAAGTGCTCATTGGGCAATTATTCGCGTCCTGGTTTCATTAATTCCCATTAGAATGTGTAGGAATCCATGAAATTGAGTAGATGAACGTTTAGCTTTGGAAGGACACATAAATTGTGACCTGCGTTGGACTGAAGGGTCATAAAGCAAGGAATTTCCAAGGGCAATGGACACATATCTGAAATTGTTCATTTGAACCTGTGGCGTCTGAATCCAACTACGGATTTTCCTAGTTTGTTAGGATTTTGATACATTCGATTGCAAAGCCTATGGCTCACATTATTTATAATTGTAAATTGTGTCAGAGAAGGAGTCTTTCCAAGAAGCCTCAAAATCGCTACAGTCAAGCCTCTCTATAAAAAAGTGATGTTAACGATTTGGATAACTATCGGCCAATAAGCCTACTCACGTCCTTTTCTAAGATGTTTTAGAAGGTACTAGGAATTCGTTTACTTAAATTTCTTCAGAAACATCGTGTATTATGTAACAATCAACATGGGTACTCTAAAAACAAGAACACTGAAACGATCATATTCGAGTTGACACGGTCAGTGATTAGGTCACTGGAGAATGATGAGGTTCTTGTGGGAGTTTTTTTAGATCTTTCTAGGCCATTCGATAGCGTCAATCATGACCTGTTGAGAAAATTAGAAGCTTACGGAATTAGAGATAAACAACTTGAGGAAACCCGTAATTTCTTGGAGGATCGAGTCCAGAGAGTGTTGATCGAAGTCGATGGTAATAAATATATATTCTATGTCGGTATCGAATTGGTGCCTGGAAAACGGCTTGAAAAATAATCCAACTTAAACCGATTTCATGATTTTTTCTTCATCTGAAAAGAAACCTAATTGTCCAACTTCAATGCAGTTTCTAAGTTACAACATTCAGATATCGTCCAGCGCTGAATATCTTGGAATGACTTTGGAAAGTATTCTAAATTGAGGTGAACACCTAACAAGCCTCAAACAAAAATTAACATCGGTCGTGTATTCTTTTCGTGTCTTATCACAACAAGTTGACCAAAGCGTAATGCAAATTCTTTACTTCGCCAACTTTCAAGTGCAGTTTAATTACGGGATAATAGCTTGGGGTGGCTGTTCTGGTATTGAACAGATCTTTGTAATGCAGAAGTCTGCCATAAGAATTGTTTATTGATTGTCATATAGACAATCATGCAGAGGTTTGTTCAAGAAAAATAATATCCTTACTTTAATCAGCCTCTATATTTTCAGGTTTCTTTTATTTCTGCACCGGAGAAGGCAAGATTATTTTGAACAACACGAGAATAAAAATAAGACAAGACGTAAACTTCCTTTGCATTACCACACACTCTTTAACGTTTACTGAAAAAAAATGTCGAATACATGTGCATTACATATTCCAATAGAACACCTTAAGAGTTACAGGTTATAGATAAATTGAACACTTTCAAAATGAAATTACATTTATAGATATAGAAACATATACTATTCAGGAATTCCTTGCAACATAAGATCTGAAATATTCAACATGTAATATTTCGCCCTTAGAACAGTTGCGAAGCTAGGGCGGTCTTGACCCCTCCTAAATTCTTATGGCCTAGGCTGGAAAAAATTGTACCAATTCATTCATCACTACATCTACTGAAAAATTCTCTATAGAGTCGTTTACTTTTGGTTTCCGACACTGAACATACCTTACCTTAAACTTTCCGTATATCAAACAATATAGTGCCTATGTGTTTTCCACCGTACAAACAGGGAAAACTGTAAATGGGCACCATACATTTCTGAGTATGATACAAATTCCCATTCATACCTTTTCTTGTAATTCCTTCGATATTTGAACAAAACTGCTTATCCTGCAGGAGGGTTTATCAAACAAATCTGGCTCTCCGAAAGATACTTTTTAGGACCTCAGATGTTCGAGGAACGGCAGAACCATAAAACTGGGTAATCAATAGATTTGAACAGCGTCATTTCTTCATAAAATCGAATTCGATTTCGGAATAATGATGAAAAACTTTGGACAACCTTATATAAAATTTGGAGTGGAAGAAGATCGAATCTCTGGAAATTAATCAACCATTTTTATCAGTGCATATCCCTGGGTTTAATGTTCTTCTACTTATATTAGGCCCTAGGCCTGTTTTTCACAACCTCTTCATCCTCCCGTTTAGTTCTGCAGCCATATTTGTGATGTGGACTGCCAACTGTCCTGCCATCTTCTGAAGGACGTCCTGGTGTTCTTTTTCCAGTTGGCTTCAAATCCCTCCCTATTCGGGCTTATCCTCGAGGGCTCATTTTGCTTACATGCTGGTTCCACTCCCTTCTCCTCTGTCTTCCCCATCGCACAACATCCTGAACGTTACATCGCTCTCTTATTTGACTGTTTGGTATTCTGTCCAGTAATGTTTTCCCAGCTATTGCTCTTAACGTTTTCATTTCTGTGGTCCTTAAAATCCTCTTCGTCTCGGCTGTATCGGCTCTCGTCTCGATAGAATATGTCATAATAGGCCAAACACATGATTTATATATGCAGATTTTTCCGTCCAATCCAAGATCTTTATTCTTCCAAATGACATCCCAAAAGCAACCCGATATATAAGCTGCTTTTTGGCTTGTTTGCGTACAGTTGCTTTCAGGTCTCCGCAACTAGAAACTTTCACCGCAAGGTATTCGAACTTCGAAACTTGTTCAATTGATTCATTGTTTATTACAATTTTACATCTTTTGGGTTCCCTTGCGATAAATAAAAATTTGGTTTTAGCTGTTGATATACTCATATTGTACTTTCTTGCTGCTAGTTCGAATGCATGTGCCATTCTCTGTAAGTCGTCTTCGTTCGCAATTAATATTGCGTCCTCTGCATAACACACAATTTTTATCAGTTTCGTGGAAAGCCTGTATCCCTGTCCTGCGTTTCTTACTTTCTCCACAATTTTGTCCATTATTATGCTGAAAAGTAGAGGGCTTAGACTGTCTCCTTGTCAAATACCAGATGTTATATTTTTACCTCTGCTGTGAGTTCATTGTTTATCTTGATTTTAGTTTTGTTGTTAGTATTAAGATCTCTAATAAGCTCTACTATACTGCTGGGTTGATTTTATTTTTCAGCAGTTTCAACACATCTTTTAGTCGGATGCGATCAAAGGCTGTAGCAAGGTCTAAAAAGCACATGTAAACAGGTTTGTTGAATTCAGTAGCCTTTTCTGCGATTTGACTTACTATGAAAATTGCATCTGTTGTTGACCTACTCTTTAGTTTAATGTCGTTTAATGTTGAGGACAGTTAACACATGGAAAATTTTAAAAAAATCAACCTCTACCATGTGCTTTCAATAATGGTCCCAAACTCCTCATTATGCAGAATGAAATTAAAACCAGTAGGTATAAAGCTGAACATCCAGGTCTGCATTATCAACCATCTGAGCTAATACAGAGATAACCAAGTTGACACCACAGGTGTCATAAGAATCGTCCTAACAGCATGGGGGCGGGGTAAGAACCATGTGCAATAAGCCGGAGTCGACATCTAATTTCAGTTATTTATCGCGCGGCGTTATTACCAGCACTCCTGCGGTCTTCCACAATATCTCAGGCATGCAGCGTTTTACCGCGGATGCTCCATCGGCCGCAGCCACCTCATGTACTTTTGAACTCTCGCTGCAATTTGCGATGGGATTACTGCACTGCACTGACATTATTTTGTGTGATATTTTACTCTTATTATTTACTGCGGACTACGGTTTTTACCGATATTGTTGCCGTTTAGTTTGCATGGATAATATTACTAGGATTCTTGTTATAGTGTTAAACGCATGTAAATATTTCACATGCGTTTAACACTAAACAAAAATCCTAGTAATAATATCCATGCAAAACTAAACGGAAATAATATCGGTATATTATTATAAACAGTCTGTGAAATTATTGGCAGAATGAAATGAGCGTTTGTTCTGATGAGGTTGTGGGTATTATTGTATTGCAAGCTAATGAACAGATCGTTTGAATCTTTATTAACAGGCTCCTAATCTCGTCCAAAAATATTTCTCACCAAAAATCGTAAAAGATTCGATATGAAGATTTCGGTAAGAACAATTGGGATCATGAATACAGATATAACTATTGCTCGATTTTCATAGTTTTTATGAGATATTAATCAGATGTAGTTTTTTAGGAATGATTCCCTTCAATTTTCAATCGATAAAGTAAGTTATGGCGAATTGGGATAGTCTCCTGAACATTTGAGGGAGAGCATTTTTTCCTTTTTTTAACTTCTGACAGGAAAACTACCATTTTAGGAGGAGTTGAAAAAATGGTTCGAAATTACCACCATTTGTTTGATTTTTACACTGTGCACGACAGGTGACAATTTGGTTCAAATTATTCAGTTGAGTAGTTTGTTGCGGTTGAGTGTGCTTACCAAAATGAAATTTTAGTGTATAGAAACTGGTCAAAAAACAGAGTTGTCATTTTGAATGTAGCAAATTTCAGAGTAGTTCGAGGAAATTTCGTACTTATTAGCTCTTTACAATATAATTCTTCATTAGATATATACATTTGACATATTCATAAAGAATCGTAATCAATTACCTCATGTTCTTTTGAACTCTCGCTGCAATTCGCGATGGGATTACTGCACTAAGTGCAGTAGCGTATATATAGAAACTATTTTCGGGGGGGGGGGCCGAGATGCTTACACCATCAAATGATCCAATGGTAAATTAGGTTAGATGCCATGCTTCTCGAACCTTTATGTTTATTATAGTACTCCAGTTTTCTTTATTCATTTCATTTTTTAACAAAATTATTGCAGTTTGGTTTGAATGGTTGTTGTTACTAGGATTTTTGTTACAGTGTAAAACGCATATTTAAGACTTAAAATCTAAAGGGTGTGTGGAATTATTGGCAGGGTTCATCGAGTGTTTTGCCTGTTCAGCTTGTAGGTATTATTGTATTGCAAACCGCTGAACACAGTATATTGGATATTTTTCAACAGGCTCTTAGACTCGTCAAAATAGATTTTTTACCAACAATCGTGAAATATTCAATATAAAGATTTCGTTACTAACAATTTGGATTTTGATCCTGATACTACTATCGACAATAACGGATGTAACTTTCTCGGAATGATATTGTTCGATTATTAATGGGTTTAATGGGTGGAGTAGGTTACGGAAAATTTGGATATTCCTGCGAATTTTTTTTGAGTGGAAAGAGTTTTTTTTGAACTTCTGCTATTCAGTAAAGTAAGTACTTTTTGTTGCGTGTGCTTTCCAAATGGAAATTTAGTTGAAGAAATTGATCAAAAAACGGAGTTGTCATTTCATCCATTTTAGCTTTTGAGCAAAATTCTCTATTAGTTTCTTACATTTGACACATTCTTAAAGAATTGTGAACAATTCCTTTAGGTAGTAGCAACCTGTTATCCGCAATGTGACATTTGTTTTTCTGTATCTCATTGGGTTAAGTTGAGGGATCACAAATTCTGGTAACCCTGTACATGAACACTTATGAAAAGAACTCAATCAAGTACAACTGAAGACAAAATATTAACTATATGTATATTGGATAAAACAACCTTCTAAGAAAAGCAATAAAACCTATCGGAAGGAAAATAATAATAAACTCCTACTTCATTCAGGAATACATTTGCAAATAGCATATCATTGTAACAACATCATACTCCAGAAACTTCTGCATGCTTGTTCATATTGGAAAAACGATAATTAAAATCTTTACTACGAGAGCCTACAACCGATCGTAAACATGATTACTTTCGGAGGGAACAACTCCAAAACTGAAATTTTAAAAAAAGAATTGATTTGGTCGGGAATGTTGAATTTATAAGTGAATAAAATTGATTCAATAGTTCGAATTATCATTTTTCCTATATGAACAAGCTATCGCAAGCTTTTGATTTCGCATCAGGGCTTTCTCTTACATACACAATGTCAGGGACTGTCGTGAAATATTCTATATCCATAATGATTAGTTTTTTTTTGATTTAGTTATTCCCAATGTTCTCATAATTTTCTCTGACAGGAGAGTCCTTTTCGTGAGGTGAAAGGGTGCCTGAAGACCATTCATCAACATTTATATTTGTCGCATTTTGTCAGAAATAGAAACCGTGGGGGGCTGCACCTATAAAGTGAATCACCTGAGTTGAATTATACGAGTGCCTCCAATTACCTTCGGTTAATTACATTGTCATATTCTCAGTTGGATGTTTTCATTCAAATGAGATGCTCTTCGTCTTTTCACTCATCTCCTATTCATGCTGGTTACACAGATTTGTAATGTCTACCCACAAAAGGGTAATACTTACAGGTGATCGATCATTTTCTGAACTGAAGATCTAGTATTCGTTTGTTCTTTTCGAGTGAGATATTTACAATCAAACATTCGTGACAAGTGACTGATATGCTTACATTAACAAAAATGATTCTAGAAACAGGTGCGAAAAGAAATCTAGCTTCATGATTACTTATGTAGTTTCAATTCCTCCTGTTATGTGCTTAATTATAGAATTTCATATATCAAATGTCGGTCATAATCTGTTGATTGCGTTGATATCATATTCTCAACACTGCCTACTCAAATTACGTTCAATTGAAATTTTTTGTGGCATCAGTTTTTACGGGCTTTTGTCTAAGGGAAGAGCTATGGTTTTAAACCAATGTTTTTTAGTATTGAATTTTGAGTCAGAATAGGTTTTGAACGACTCGGTCGGATTTAACATGCTTATGGATAATACGAGCTCAAAATCAGTTATGTCCGTCCAGTAGGTGTAAATAGATTTAAAATTTTCGGTTAGGTGCGCGGTCGAGATAGCTAGGTTGAGTTCGTTAAATTTTTTTGATATTTACAACACTAGAAACCCTATCTGGACCAAACTTCATAACAAATGATGGTATAACGACTAGGAAGAATCTATCCAATATAAAACCCAAACTTAAACTTGACAGACATAATGAAGAAACTTAGATGGTAGGATATTTTTTCTCGAATTTCTTCGAAACTAGTAATCCGATCAAGTTGAAATTCAATATTCACCTGGCAACGCAAAAATTCGTGAAAATTCTCGGAATTGAAATTCTCTGAAAATATTAAAAAAATTCAATCATCCTTCAGCTTTTTTGAAAGAAAAATATTCTAGTTCTTTGTCTAACATTTGTATCCAATCATATAATATAGTTTTACCAGGGATTATATCAAAAATCGGCCATAATTTGACATTCAGATGACGGATATATTCGAAGTGTCCGTGACAATGTTTCTATATCGATTGAAATATAATCTGGGAGGATTACGCATTTCTTAAAACTTTATAGGTTTTGACTCCCAGTCTCTGAAACATAAATAATCAAAAATTGTTTAAATAAAATCAATGATTATTTGTCAGGAGCAAATAGTTTTGAAAAAAAATTGTTGCCTAACAGTAAACTAAAAAGAAAATAAATAAAAAGGATGATGTTACGTTTCAATATCTATGGCAACTTTCAATGATAATTATACTGCAAATGAAAAAACACACAATATGAAGATTGTCTGAAGAAGGTGTCTGATATAAACACAGAAACGTTACATTATCCTAAACATAAACGAAATTTCCCAACTATGTCTGTTGCGTAATCACACATTGAGAAATCCGAAAAACCAAAAATAATTTTCTTTCTCTTTCTCATGTTCGAGCACCCTCCAGTTATGAAATATCTACTCAGAGGATACTAAATATCCGTTTTGAGATACCTGGAAGTGGATTTCCCACTTCTATCTCTTTTATGGGCATGTTAATTTTTCCCATCATCGGTACAACTCGCTAAAATGCCACCTAATCAACGTTTACCGTAACATCAACCGAAATGGTCACGGTAATTGGAATAACTTCACTGTCGGATGACTTGAAATAGCCATATTGTATGGAAGCGGACACGTTCTACCCCGCACCGCTTTCAAAATAGACCGACAAAAAAAACCTTAAGCTGGTTGCAGACTTTACCGAGTACAGAGGCATAGAGTACACGGCCTGAACACATGGTAACAATTTTTGCCGAAATGCAAGGTCCTAGAATTTTTGTCGAAAAA
>CM024239.1:13084716-13136403 GCA_013421045.1 Propylea japonica | reverse complement strand
CCCAGGTCAGCATGAGTGATCGAATGAATGATTTTGATATCGAACATTACTTGAGACCCAGACTGTATTTCTGTTCAAGACAGCTAGTTACAGTTACTTACAGTTTATAAAACCTCCAGGTCTATTGTGTCCCCTTACAGAGCTGATCTGATCGAACCCTTCGCAGCTGCCTTCCATTTCCAGAGATCTGATGAAATCCAATATCTGTAAAGGTTTTAACGAAACAAGTTGCTCACTTTACAAGTTTCTCGCCCAAGGTCTTCTCTCCTTACGCTCGCAATGTCGAACTATTTCGTGACTAGGAGATTGGGTGTTTCTTTCTCCTGCCCACAGAACCTACACTCTACACTCAGTGTCCGATAGTCCCATCCTCAACAGGTGCTTCCTGAGGCGACAGTGTCCTGTAAGAAACTGATTCGTATCTAGACGTCTTTCAATAGATTTCCGCTTAAAAGACGCTCATACAGCAGCCTAGCGACAGTGCACAGTGCACAGTGCACACTTGGTACTTGGCCCGATATCCCAGCTCCAGCTCCTGTAGAGGTTTTGGAATTATCTGCATACCATTTTACGGTATTTTCTTTGAGGTTATAGTCGGTGTATTCCTGTTCCTATTTCTCTCTTTTACTTAGCAATGTCCTGAAGTTTTTCTCAGTGCTTACTTTATTGATCATTACATCACTAGGAGGTTCGCAGACGAGATGTAGTTGAGAGGACCCGACTCTCTGATTATTATTCTCTCATTACCTGTACCTTCCTTAGAACTTCTGAGGATAACCTCATGGACTACCATATCAATCACTAGATGTGAAGGGTAGCCCATGAGGCTATCCTCAGAATATGAGGAAGGTAAGGTAGGAGGAAAGATACGAGAATGTCGTTCAGGATATCCAGCGACCCCTGCACCTGTACCAATGGCGTTGATAAAATCGACAACTTCTGTAGGAGCCTTGGCCGTTACCTCTTGGGTATCCAGGATCGATTAAACCATATGAATTGTCCTTAGGCTAGCCGGCTGTTTCTGGTTCTGATCACAAAGCCTACAAATCCATATGCTGACTTCTCATTCGGGTCGAATGATTTTTGTACTCACAGTGCTCGTCAGCAGTCCGACCATCATCCGAGGCTCAGCTCGTGACATTTTTTGGTAAAGGTAGGTGAAATAATCACGAATTTTTTTGTCTGTGTACAGTCAGAGCTGTTTATCCAGATTATCCTGTTATGCAACTCTCATTGCGGGAGCCGCTGCCTTCTATTAGTATTTTCAAGCCTAAAGAAAAGTTATAGTTCCAGAAAGTGTTACTTCATGCATTTTTGCTATTTCATCGACTTTTACATTTCCTTCAATACCATAATGCATTATAGTAATGTAACTATTTAGCTCTTGCCTGACGCACTCCAAGGTCAGAATGAGTGATCGATTGAATATTCGGTTTGGAAGTGATGAACTTCTCGAAGACTCAGCGTGTACATGTTTGAGGAAGATATGAGATGTCGTTCAGCATGCCCAGTGACCCCTGCACTAACAATCACTGCGGATTGCGTCAAGCAAATCGTAAGCAAATTAGCACATTATGTTAAGTAATTGAACGTGGGGAGCTAATTCGTTTAAGTAAGAAGATAGTTGTCTGTCCATTTGGAACTATCCTGCGGATCATCTTAATGTGCTGAACATGATACTTAGCGTGACGGTAAAATATATTTAATTTTTCACTGTTCGGTAAAATTAATGTGGAAATAATTGTACCTTAAACAAGATAATTACCCTCATTACTATGTGTAACGAGACAAGGGGCAACCATGTAATGCTCACAGTAATTCTCTGTTCCTTCTATGGAGGCATAGAAATCTTTTTTATGCAGAGAAGTTTAATTCATTGTTAGTAATGTCGCTAGTATATCAAAGTGAGTTTGAAGGTTGGATCAAAGTAACGGAGATAGATTTTGAACAACGAAATGAAGACAATGAGTGTACGTGTTTTTTATATCTAGCCTATTATTCAATGTATTACTATGCTTTTTTGTTTCAACTGGTTTTTCTTTTCAACATTGATTCATAACATATTTTTCTAATACAAAGATTGACTCGATTCAATGCATTGCATCATTTTACATGAAGAATGAATACATACTGAAATTACCTCTCGAAGTTGGGAGAACATAGTACTCATGTGATGTAGCCTTAACCTCCCAGCCAAACTGAGATTACATCCTAAATCTCTTCAGTTCTACCAAGACCGAAGACGTACTTAATAAATGTCGGAGTCATCATTCTTCTACAGTGACTAATGAAACCCCTGATTAATACCTCAAACCCCCTTTACTATCTTGAATCACGAAAGGAGCCTCGTCGCCATCCGCGACAAAAATGAATTGGTTTCTTCGTTGTCCCAAAAACTCCTTTTACAGGAGCAGCATTCATCTATATCACACAAAGGTTCAAGGGAAGTAAATGGTTTTTGTATTCCCTTTTAGGACTACTGTAATAGCCTCTTCGTTTCTTTGATTACTGAGTGATCAGCAACCCAGACTAAAGAGACCTTGATTTTTGCCTACTTCTTCGAGTTTTCTTCTGAAATTTGTTAATTCATAAATAAGTTATTTCAAGTCTGATTCGATTGAATTTTTTTAATTGTAAGTATATGCTCATCTTAATAATTCACCAATTTGAATTTCAAGAAGACTCGGCACACGTCAGTTTATACAGGGGAAACAAAATTAGTTTTTTTAACCTGAATTAGAACCACCCTGTTGTGTTCCAGTAGTTCCACCGTGTGATTTCTTATTTCACTATCAAACACATCTTCTCTTAACAATGTAATCCTTAATTCATAACAATATCTCAATTTTTGTTTAATATACAGCATTTTCAGAGCAACATTACTCCACAATTTCACTATGGCTATGAAAGTACTTTTACAGGTTTAACCTAAATCCGAACGTTATGAAAATAAACTGAAACTGAGTGAAAACATAAAACAGGAGAAGATTTTGCGAGACATGTTGTTCGGTATGCACCGATTATTGGAGACGATTCGTGCAATGCTTCATAATACCCGACTGCATCAACCGCTGGGGTGGTGTGGCTAGGATTGCCAAGGAGTATTTAGCAGAGGTTGATATCCAAGCCTTAAACTGTCCTGCTCTAAGACCAGATTTGAATCCAATTGGACATGTTCGGATACTCTTAGGAGAAAAATTCGGTCTCGCGTACCAACTCCTGAAAATTTGCAGCAGCTCAGCTAATTGATTCAAAACCTTAATGAGGGCATGCTGATATGAATTGCACCTGTTATATCCGTCTGCGCGGAAACCACTTTATGTTTTTGACTTTATTTTCAGTTCGTTTTCATTAGGTCAGAATTTTAGGTTGAATTTGTTGAAGTACTGTTGTAGCCTTGACGAAATTTAATGTTTACTGAAAACCTTGTATCTTAACAAAAAGTGAGCTATTGTTATGAATGAAGAACTAAATTTTCGAAAAGATAAGATAAGATGAAATAAGAAATCACATGGTGGAACAACTGGAACACACCAGGGGTGGTTCTAAGGTAGGGTGAAAAAAAGGTTTGTTACACCCTGTAAAAATAACGCACGCCGAGTTTTCTCGAAATTCAAAACTGGTGATTGATTGAGGATGAACGTACTTAAAATTGAAAAAAAAATTCAATTGAATGGACCCGTATTAACATATTGATGAATTGACAAAAACTTATTTTGCCGGTCAGTGTAGTTTCTTTCCAGGTTTTTATCAATTCAGCTTCTGATTGCATGTATTTCTACCAAAAAAACACTCGCATTGGAGCGAAAAACGATTAAGTAGAGAAATATTTAGATCAATATTGAAAAAAACAAAAACTCCTTGTGAAGAGACTTTATGTAAAGCCTTTAACCTCATTTTCAAGCTTCAAGAGCACCCAATTAGTTCATCATCTACCGAAATACTCATTCATATATTCAAATTACATCTTGCAATTCATTTCCCGACCAATTCGAAATGTAGCTCAACCTCCCTCGCCGAACTGAGATTACATCCTAGATTTCTCCAGTTCTATCAAGACCGAAGACGTGCTTAATAATGTCGGAGTCATCGTTCTTCTCCAGTGACTAATGAACCCCTGATTACCACCCCTCACCCCTCTACTACCTCGGGTCACAAAAGAAGCCTCGTCGCCAACCGCGACAAGGGAATTAATTCATTACGTTCTGAGCGTGTGCCCTATAAAGTTATGTGGTCAACTTCCGCATGTAAGAACGGAGGCCATAAATACTTCCAGTCATTAAAACTGCGCGATTTATTGTCTCATGAGGAGATTTAATTAAATCTGATAACTCAATGGGACTCTGTTCCATATTATTATAATTGAGTTATGATCGATATACCGGGTATTTTCAGTTGGTTCTACTGAGAAGCAGTACACCTTTTACAGTTGTAATTCAGAAATCAATTTCGGAAAAAAGAAACATGTATTTCAGAATAGGAATAGGGTGAGAGGCTCAGTTGTTAAACACCCTGATGGTGATTGACACTGTGCACATATTTACCGATGAACTATTGGTGCTTCTCTAGGTTTCATCTGTCTATACCTATTACAGAATGTTTTATTTCTATATGGCTCAGGTTCAATTTCCTCAAGTTATCATCCTGAAAACGGCATCATTAGATTTGGCGTGAGATTTTGCAGTAGGGGCAATTAGTGTATATGTTAGATTTACGTAAGGATAGCGACTGCATACAATGCGTATATTTTCCGATTTTTTATGTTTTATCTTCGTTAGAAGTTTTCTATTGTTTGGAAGGTTCCAAGGAATATTTAATTTATGTAAGTAAACCTTTCAATGATCAATATAATAAAGTTCAAACCATATGTGTGTCATTAATATCACATCGAACAGTGATCGACATAGGACTCAACCTTAATTTATAAATCATTGAAGGGTTTTTTTCTTGCAACCTTCCAACCGATAGAAAACTTCTGAGGAACATGAAACAGAACAAAATCAGAAAATATACGCAATTATGTGCGGTCGCTATCCTTAAGTAAACATATTATACACTTATTGAATTAATGCAAAATCTAGCGCCAAATACTAATGATGCCGTTTTCAGAATGATAACCTCAGGACTCAATAGAAATAAAACATTCTGAAATATGGGGACACAGACGAAAGACCCTAGATAGCAGCAATAGTTTTATTTATCATCGGTATATATGTGAAGATCACTAATACTTTTTGTTTTTGTTGTTATTTTCTTCGTTTTATGGAATGAAATTGTCTAAAACCTTTATTCCTCTATTATTTTTAGTATGAATGTCTCAGTGACCCATATAATGAGAATGTATGTGAGAGAAAGCAGGATGATATCAACATTGATGTAAAGTGAGATGAAATTATGTCAATGACTATCATACTGTGTGTCAATTTACTATCGAAGTATGTCAATGACTATCAAATAGGTAATGTCGACAAAATTGGTGTCTCCTCGAAATTAAATCCATATTATTGAAAGTTTAAAGGTACTACCAAAAAAGCATTATTCAACTATAGTTCTGCAACAATAACCCTGGTGTTTACAGTAAAATAAGAAGCCGAATTCGCTTACTGAGAATATCCATGCCCTTAAGATGTCGATCACTATAGCTTGTTCCCTATATTTTTCAGAAAATAGAAATTAAATTAGTGAATATGTAGTTCATTTAATTTCGTGAGAACGAATTGCAATTCAGAGGAACTAGAATTCAGAAGAACAATGCTGTAATTCAGAAACCTCGAATTGAATTTTAGAAACGGCAAATTGAATTTCAGAAAATGGAAATTGTATCTCAGAAGTTATCAGTTTGATTTTATAAAATGTTTCACACAGGTTGAAGCAGGGCACAAATCCACGAAGTATCTGCATACTTCCAAAGTCGACAATGCCCACGAGAACCATTATTATTATTTTGCGCCCCCCATTTGAATGAAATCATGTCTCAATTTGAATTACATACATTATATTAGGAAAATACAGATAAATTATACATACATATTTATTGATTCTGAAATATATTAAACCAATTCTGAATCACAATTCCTATTTCTGATTTATTTTTTTTTCTGAATTATAATTTCTTATTTCTGAATAATTATCCCTATTCCGAAATTCAAATTACCGTTTCTGAATAACTTATCCCTATTCCGAAATTCAAATTACCGTTTCTGATATAAAGTTCTGTTCTGAATTTCAATCTGCTTTTTTAAAATACACATTACGTTTTCTGAATAACAATTGGAAAAGGTCTAGATGGAATTGTTATTTCCAGTAGGATAAAATACAAGGTTTTTTGAATGTGACTTCAACTGGGATTTTATTCATTTATTAGATTGAAGCCGTCCTTATAAAGCTCTTTAACACGAAATAATATGTTTTTTCTAACTTATTTATTGGTTCAAAACATTCAGATGGAGCCTTTATAATGTCATAATGATAAAACTCAACAAATCAAATATCTCAAAGCTGAAGGTGTTATTTTGGGTAGATCTGAATCCAATATGATTCCTTTCGGATGATTCTCATCAAACTGAACTGGTCATGTTAAATCATATTCAAACTTTCCATCATAGAGATTCATAATTGACAATCATCAACCATAATGCAATATAATTGTAGCCAATCTTAGATACATCAAAAAGCGAATTAATTGAATAATACTCGAAAACAGAATACAAGATTAATTAAGAATGAGATCCACTAACTAATAAATGAAATAAGCAACCTAATTTCCACTCCTCAGGATGTCTGGCTCTGCAGTAAATGAAATCAACCGCATTTATCACAGCAGCTGGATACACTGCCCTAATGAATGTTCATAGAACGGAGTAATATGGACTGATCATCAGTCAGAGATAGAAAACATTAATTAATTTCTTATTATACCACTCGAGATATATTTCTAGATAATATCGAATGTAATACTGAACCGAAACTTTCGTCCTGCTAACAAATTACATAATATTCAACATTAGTGGATGACCAGCTTGTTCATGAGATCTAAATGAAAATGTCATTATTTCAAATTTGGATATCCTAATAACTTTCGGTTTAATCCATTAATAAATGGGGCTTTTCTATTCAAATCTTGAACCTTCCCTGAATAGGGCACCCAAAAAACGATAATGGAAAACAATTTTATAGCAACATCGATTTGAAAACTGGCATTCTGATTGGATTCACCAAGAATTGAAATCATATCAACAAGTTAACTATTTATCGATTGAAATACATAAAATCTAGGAGGATTCTGCATTTCTGAATAACTTTTTAGGTTTTCTCTCCCAGTCTCTGAAAACA
The DNA here is from genome assembly GCA_013421045.1 of Propylea japonica. NCBI lineage: Eukaryota > Metazoa > Arthropoda > Insecta > Coleoptera > Coccinellidae > Propylea > Propylea japonica. Next base: position 13,129,071 of record CM024239.1, on the reverse strand, counting down.
GAAATAATTAAAAAAATTTAATTAAGATTAAATGCTCCTGCATAAAACTTAGCACTAATTTGTCAGGAGAAAACTGGTTTTGGAAAAAATTGTTGCCTAACAGTACAACTAAAAAAGGAAATAAATGAAAAGGAAAATGTAACGTTTCGTTGTATATCCGACACCTTCTTCGGACAAACTAGTGAAATCTTCGGAATTGTGTGTTTTTTGGTTTGCAGTCTAATTCACATTTAAAGTTATCAACACATAGAGATGTTGATTTATTTGATTTTTTAATTTCCTGATGTCTTTTTTTTCTTCGACAAATCAATCCAAATACGATTTATTCCAACAGAACAATTAGCCAAATAATATACTTCACCTGACAAAATACTAGTGGATTCCTTAATTTTCTTTTTATAATTATCAGGTTCCGTCATAAGGATCTTTCTGTTGTTTCAGTTCATCATATGATCACTATTTGAACATACATGATCAGCGATTTGTGATCTTGTAATGGCTCTATTTTTATTGTTGTTCTTATGTTCCCGTTTTCTTATCTCTAAAGGCCTTGATGTCTCCCCTGTATCAGATTTTCCACATATACAGGGATGTAAAGACAATTTTTGATTTTTGTGTTTCCTTCATTGGTTCGTTTCGGTTAGAACCGATATCAAATCATTTTGTGTTTGAAAACAGTTCTTATATTGAATTTGGAACTATAAACGTCAATTAGACTGCAAACGAAACAACACAATTTCGAACATTTTACAAGTTTGTCTGAAAAAGGTGGCTGATATAGACACCAAAACGTTACATTATCATTTCATTTATTTCCTTTTTTTAATTTTATTGGTAGGCAACAATTTTTTCAAAACCCATTTGCTCTTGTCAAATTAGTGCAAAGTTTTCGCAGGAGCATTTCATCTTAGTTGAAATTTTTTTAATTATTCTGTTTCAGAGACTGGGAGTGAAAAACTAAAAAGTTTTTTAGAAAAAAGAAGTTCACTATTTGATTAAACGTACGGCATTTTTGACCCGTCCTTATCGTGCAACTTATTTATCCATTTATGTTTTTGAAATATCGCTCAACAAAATATATTGTACATCAAAAATGAAGCTTTGATACTTGCCAGTATTAGCATATGAATATGTAAACGGGGCAACACACGTGCTTATAGTTGATTTCATTCATACGTCAGCAGGTTTATACTGGAAATTCTCAAAATTCACGATTGATTTCAGCTCTGATCACATCGAAATAGATAATTCTTTCATTTGATTTCGGTAAAATCATGTATTTTGATGACCTTTTTTATCTGTCGACAAAAGCTTTATACATTTGAAAACACCCTGTTTATTTTGCACTCAATTTTTAAATCACTGAATAAATATCTAAAATTATCCTCATACAGTTATTGAGTGGATTATTGCAAATTCTGTATGGTTCAAGAAAATTGATAAATATAAATATCATTTCTTTCAAAAAAACAGCCCAAGAATTGATCCAGAAGGATAAGAATAATTTAAATCATGCGAATCTATATAGAAAAAAAATGTTTATAAAAATATTTTACTCAAATAAATAAATATACAAAAACTAAATTAATATATCAGAATTTGGCATAGTTCCCTAAAGGTTCATAGTACATATTCCTCGTAGCATCTTTTGTCTGCTCCATTTCTGGAAAGGAATTAATGTATACTGGCTTCTTTGGTAGCGTCACTTCTTCATGTACAGGTTTCATTTTGGCCATATCCACTTTTTCATTGGGTCTCAGCTCCGAAGGTAGTGAGCTATTAGGTACAGTTGGTTTTTGTCGAACAGAAGTAGAAGGTCTATGTCTTGCAGGTTGAACAATAGGAGGTATTTTCATTTTGGTATTTCCATGTGGTACATAAGGTCTCACTCTCGCTGCATTCATAGTTCGAGTTCCAAATGGACTAATCATTGGTACAGAATTAACTTGAGGTTTCACTCGCAAGGTAGTAGTCCTTATATTGAAACGTCTAGAGGGATATCTGGAACCCATGAGAGGGCTTCTCGGGAAAGGTGAGGATGGGCTTTTTGACTCGGGTGGTTTAAGATATAAATCCTCTTCTGAGTATTTTCTGCGTGATGCGTGTGTCCCAGAAGCTTCTGACATAGCAGTAGCAGTAATTCCCAAAACGAATATTATCGAAGTCTGAAAATTATAAGATAAAGATTGGTTATTCGACATTTCAGTTCTAGAGATCAGATATTTTAATAATATTAATTGAGGAGTGAATAATGTCACTGGTGAATATCAATAAATATCAAATAGATACTCGCAGCTTTTTATTAAAAAAGCCCAAAAATCTATTCAGAGTATCTGCAGAAATCTGTTTCGAGCTGTTGGCCCATAGGTGCAGAGAGTTACCTCTCAGTGACTTGAATTATTTTAGGACCATAATATGGAACGTTTTGGACGAATAAGCCAGAATGAGATCTGACTATAGCCATCTAGGAGAGAATCCTTACGACCACACCCAGCTTTTGGCTATCTTCAATGCACTAATGAAATCAACAAGCTTGAATCAGCTGTTTGCAGATATAGTGAATGGCATAAATAACCTCCTGGCCATTGGTTTTTAAAGATTCTTTATATGATGTAAAGTCTGTTCACGAAAGGTTGAGCCGTCGGTTGGCCATGGAAATTTGGCATATTCAAATTGCTAGGCCATGTTGTCAATATGCATAGATTCTCTGATACCTCGCAAGCTCGTCGAACGAGGCCGGGTACATTCGGCAACGTTGACTTTATTTCACGTTATGACAGCAAATCCTGCCAACTTCAGATAAATAAACAAACGCCTACTATGCGCTCAAACTTTCGTGAACGGACTATATCTGTATGATATACCCTGGAGTATGAGTTAGTAGTTTGTTAATATTTCCCAGCAAATGTTATTCTCTCATTCGTGTGATTAAACACTACATTGAGAAATTTCCACAATTTATCATACCCTACTCAAAAGGATTCCAATGAAAATGGCAGAAGCATGATTCCATAACAATGATCTCGAAACTTTTGGTTATATTTTCTGAAGTAATGAAAAAATTATGAAATATTTTTGTTTCATTTGTGAGTCATTTAAAAAAAAATAGCCTCTTGACTCCAGATTTCAGGTAACTTGATTTCTTTTTGTTCGACTTTCAATTGTGACTTATTGGAAATCGACAGTTATTCAATCAACTAGGTTATTAAAGACAGCGACTAATGGTCAAGATATTTTAATGCGAGAGCGGAGCGAACGTGTTAATAGTTCGAGTCCATTAGTCGCTCGATTAATAATCGAGTTGATTACAAGATTTTTTCCGACGATCTCAACAGGACTTGTGTTGAATTCTTGATTGAAATACATTCTCATTTCGCAAAAGACATACATTGGACTTAATGGAATTTCTTATGTTTCTATGTTTCAGTAGAGTTTCGGCATTTTTCGTAGTGCTTCTGAATACTTCTTGTACGGTTCCATGAGGATTGCACATTAAAATATAGCATGAATTAAACATAATGTTCAATTTCGTACACATTAAAAACCTTCTATTTCTAGGTCGGCGGAAAATATTATTTAATACGATAAATTCGAAAATGAGTTCTGTCACATATTTATTGGATATATACCAACTACTGCAAATCAAATACCGAAATATACTCATTCAAGACGAAATAAACCATCAATTTTGCTTCTTTTCCTGAAAAATAAAACGGAAATACTCGGTATTATGTTTTAATGCATTCACAAATTGCTCGCTTCCGTTCAAACGGTCAAACTATTGAGAACATGCTTTCAATTTTGTATAAAAGAATTTGAGGAAGCAAGTATAATGTAAAGTTCACTCTGTAAGATGTCCCATGCTATTTCTGTTGATATTTTCGCCCATCAAAAGATAACTGCATGAATACAAATATCTAATAATATCCCAGTACCTACAAGCATTCAGCTTGAATATAATAAATATAACTCATACTAAGTATATTTAATGGATCAGTTTTCCTGATTGAATAAAGCAATAACATCATATTAAACATAGACGTAGGTCAAGGGTTGCAGCAAATTCCTAACAGTAATACCACTTGTTCAATTTTACTCACCGTCCCAAACATATCTATCAAAAAAACTAACTTAACCTTTGAAATCCCGATTTGTACTGGATTCTGCATGACCTGAATAAACCTTTATAGCAGCTGGCGATATAACTAGATGCAAGAATGCCATTCATGAGAGGAAGAACCATAATTCGGACTGGTTTTTTTAACAGTTGGCTATTGGGGAAATGATTCGATTTAATTATGGACCATTCACTTGTTCGAAGTATCGGCTAGAATTCACTTTGATGACTAAGGGGAACATCACAAGTGATAGTCCAATATCTACGAGGGGAAATCATTAAATTTTCAACTCCATATTTGGCACAACTAGAGCTTTAAGAAATTGAATTAAATGGACTCTATGAAATATTAGTTCCGGTATGTTGAAAACCTGAATATTGTGTAATGTTATCTTTTACCTGAAGGTTATTTGAGCATGAGATTCTAATGCTCAATCTCAAGGGAGGTTTAATTAAACCATTAACAAAATTCCTAGTCTGGTTTTCAACATTATATTATTTAAAAAACAAGATGTACAAATCTAAATTTACAGTTTCAATTACAATCTCTCAAATCCACAAACTTATAACTTCTTATCTAAGAAAGGTTCAAATTGTGGCTCCACTTCCAATGCACTATCTTGCCTTAAGTCGGCTTCGATAAACTTCAGGTATGCTTTCAGCTCTCTACCATGAGTTAACTTCCAGCAAATGTAACATCCAAGTATTACTCAGCTGAGCCAATGATTTTATGTCCAAAGTCAAGCTTCAGCAACGGGGGGGGCCTGAGGTGGTCGAGGATTCTCATTGAGAGACCGTCCTCGCGACCTGAGGTCAATAGACTTCTGTTGCTGGAGAGGAAACAACTCGGTCTGGTGACTGATGGTGCATTGACTGGTCACCTGTTTAACAAAATTTGAAGAGAAGGGATTGACGAGCTGCTCCCTATGCCGGTGGTGCAGGAGTACTGATGAAACGGTTGAGCATATTTTGTTCAACTGTGGAAACCTTACTGAGTTAAGGTCAACACACCTAGGAAATCCATCACCTTCTATCCTATGGTGAGAGGGACCACTCCTGGCAGGCTCGCGACATTTCTGTCTTAGTGTCTGAGGAGCTGAGTCTCTATAGAAGAAGAAGAAGAAGCTTTAGCCATTACTTGTATTTCAGTTTAAAAAACGTGGTCCAAACCAAAAAAAGAGCCACATGACAATGTAGTCCAAGCCAAGGAATGTGCTCCAGCCAAAGAGTGAGGCCCAAGCCAAAAAATGTGCTCCAGCCCAAAGAATGTGATCCAAGCCAAGGAGAGGGAATAAAAATTATTTATCTCGCAAACTAATACAAGAAATCCCAGACAAATCATCCGATGGATTAAGATGAAATTATTCACGATAACAAGATATATACGAAAGATGCTTTCCCCTTCAGAGGAAAGCCGGAAAAGGAAGTCAAATAAATTTCCTTACATCACACAGATTCGAAAATCATAGAAGGGAAATAACCTGACATAAAGTTGGCAGTCCGTCAATGTACATTCTATGATTACCAGCGGCGTGTCAAAAGAAAATGAATAGCATCATAGGCGTGCAAGACGTTGCAATTGCCTACCTATGTCAATGTCCTTCTCAGTTGATCGACTGTTCTAAGATTCTTTTAATGGTAAATGAACTATTATTATTATTATTACTACTACCAAACTCAAACACCACTATGTTCATACTATATGAAGATTGAAATATTTGCAGTAACAGTACTGATAAGTTTTGTTCATACAACAAATCTCAACTTGTTTGTGACGGTTGCTGATAAAAAATAAGCTACATTCTAGAGAAAAAAATTCGAAAATCAATTTCTGTTGTGAACAATATTATACAAGTCGAGATCTTGAAACAACCTCGAAAACTCCGAACTCCGATTCAATCAGCAAATATAGTTGCATTCATGAATGAGGAGAATAAAACCAATAGCATTAGCATATTCAAATTCGAATTACTGATTCTCAATATTACCAAGCGCAGAAGAGCAGCTGACATCTTTCTTCAATTTTTCATCCCAAAACACCTTCATAGCTGATTATACATAGTATACGCGTAGTTAAATTCATGCAACTATTTATACGGTGCCGGTGTATCTACATCAACGTCAATCTTTGCTCAACAAGCGTTTAATATGACTAAGCGCATGTCGTCAATATTTTGAGTGTAAAAAATCTAACTCATTCATCCAAAGGCAATGATAACTTAACTGGAAAACCCCTGCCCTATTTAATCGGTATTTAAATGCGTATTATGTACTGCGCCAAATAATCGGATAAAGATTCCGATGGTGCTGAACAATACAATGTTTTCCATAATCAAAAACCTGAAAATGCTCTAGGTAATTCGTCAGTAGAAGAAATATTGCCTTTCTGCATAAATTACAAATGCATTTAGGCACAAAATATGAAAATATGTTCAAATATTCTGTTTGAGGACATTTCGAGTCATTAGACTCTAATTTAATTCGGGGTATTCGTCATTGAAATGCATTAAACATCGAATTTAAATATTCAATAAGGTTTTCAGACTCCACAAAAAATTAATGCCCAAATTTCGTGGAGCTATCATTCCATCGAAATTCTGAGCCTAGAATAATCTAAAATTGATAGATTAATGAAGAATTGTTAGTCTGATTTGATCAGAAAGGAATATCTCGCATTCATTCATACAGTTATACAACAGTGAATAGTATTGTTTTATTGATACTGCAGGTAATAGTAATTTACGTGACAATTCCGGAAAGTAGAGTTTTTTTAGATGAGCAGACTAAATTCTGGAAGTCTGCGAGTCCAAAAAAACTGTTTCCGGACGTGCTGCGTACACTATTTTTTCGGCAACCGTGAAGAAACATCATCGAATTGATGAATTATAGCGAATTACGATACGAAACATGCCAACTTTTGACAACTAATTTGACATAACTGTATGCCGTTATTTCATTGCTATGGGGTGATCAAATGTAGTCATTGAAATAATATTAATTTACTTCCTGGACTAGACCGGGAGTGAATCTTTCTCAGAAAAAGGCGTCTGGGAAGAGTGGGAAGTACCCCTTTCCTGGACGGTTGTCGAAAAAAAGGTTTTTTCAATATTTTACAATAACTGTATCTATATCTGGACTCAAATACATAAAGTGGTATTGAATAGCCACTTAGTGAAAATTGTAGTTCTCTTTGATGTTACAGAATTTTAATGATGAATGTGAAGCGTCTGAAGGAAGTATGAAACCCATTCATAATATATGTTAATAATCGTAATAATTTAATTATTCCTAGAATAACATGAAGATAAAGTTTACAGTTTGGCAAGCTGAACAATCAATTTTTATAACCTGCAATCTGCACACTGCACAACTGAGCAACGACAGTGTTAATTTACTGTAACCATAAAAATAACTCGTTCTCCTCCAAAATTAGAGATGGAAATTAACACATTCACTCTGAACATCCTTCATCTCATTGGAATTTATATAATAAAGGTGTCCCAAAATTAACGCTGGATTCTAATTAAATTAGATGCACAGCAAAGGTTTCCTTATTATTATTCTTTATTTGATTAAGTTGAGAGGGGAGATTCCTCGAAGAAATTTGAGAAGAAAAATCACATGAACAATGAACATAGTATCGCAAATTTTTTTTTCCGAAATAGTGCTCATTGGAGTTTTTCTTCGGTTTTTTCAGCAGTATCTGCACTTCAAAAAATATTCATCTGAAATTTCACATTGATATTAGAATGTAGAGTTCGTCATATGCAATTTCGGATTGTCAATATATGAGATGATATTTTTCTCGAAATATTATCGGGGGTAAAATCCCTAGTGAATTTAATTTTTCCACATGAAAAATTTGATACACGAGGGATATTTGAGATTATCTCCGGAGTTTGATAAACATTTTATTCTAATACAACATTTTTTTATTTGAAATAATGAGAAGAATAATTAACACAGCATAGAAATCATCAAATTTGTTTTTACAAGGCAACTTGTCAAACTTGCATGAACTTTTCCCAAATTTTTTCTGGAAAAACTGCTGACGGCTAAGTTGACAGTTATTAAGTAATTTTTCCACTTAAAATTCATATTTGACATACCAATTATTAATAGTGATTGGTTAAAGTTAATAGGAAGTAAACAATCAGCAAAAATAAGTTTTTGAATGGTTCTCTCAAAAACTCAAAATAATACGAATTATCTTGAATATCCAGATTGGAATTTGTGATGAACTCATTCATTATAAGTTTCGAATTATCAAATTAAATTCATATTTTTTTAATGGTAAAGGTATTTCCATTGGCTGAGATACATTTCATGCATAGTCCCAAATGGAAATTTATTAGCTCAGCGTTTTTACATTATACGTTATTCTAATAGAGTGATGTCTGGACATTGAACGTTCCCAGATATTCACTGAGTCCACCTATGACCTATGGAGAATGATTACCCTTCAGAAGAGTCCTGTAGCGGTCTTCGAAGAACAGAAGATCCGGAAAATCATCACTTGGAAGACCAAATATGGCTTTGAACACCCTTCTGTCCAAAGAACAGAGAATTGAATTGTTTTAAGTGTTAATTTTTTTAAAACGGCTAGACAGAGTGTTTCTACTGAGGTTTTCCCTGAGCTCTGGTATCATACGTAGAATAGTATAGTACCCCGTTTTGCACTAACCTAATATACCAAATATGTGTTACCTACTTGTCATACAAATCATCGTGTTGTTTGGCGAATAATGCAGAATTCTTTGCTTCATCCTAATCATCCAATGAGGGCGAAGGCACTTCATTTTTGGAATTATAATCCTTGGAGAGATTTTTTTAAGTTATAGTCACCCCTATTTTATATTTCGGCAAATGGTTGCATATTCGTAACATTTTTTGAGCATCGAAAACAAGTGCAGAAGAAACCTTGATATTTTTCATAAGTGGTGTTATTCTTCGTCAATAATTTGCATCTATTACTCAATGTCGTTCATAAGAAATGGAAATGAATGGGCATTCCTAACACATCTTGATTCTTATATAATTATTGGTTTCGTCAAAACTCAGAAGTAAAATACATGACGATTAACATATTTATTTCCTTCATTACATCAGCTAACTAACCACATAAAATTTAGCTTTGTATTGATCACTTAGAAGCTTAGCCTACAAATATATCAAAAAATACAGTATTCAATAATTTCAATAGTAACTTTTGACTTATTTGATATAACACTTTTTTTTCTTGGAAGTTATTTCACTGAAGATACAAATATCAAGCTGTCATAAATTGTATCGAAAGTAAATTAATTTCGATTTGTTTATTGCTGTTTACCGATTATTTTAAGAACCTGATATCAGAAGTTATCCACTTCTGGATTGGCAGGTTTGAATATTGGGTACAGGAATACCCTCATGATTTGGTTGAATATCAATTTGAGCCAATCTAATGCATGTTGAAAAATGGATTCGGAGAGATGGAACTGGTCCTTCTGCACTGGCTGAATACCGAAACCATTTTCAGCTGGTAGTGCAGTGACATAAGTCAGGACAGATACAGCCAGGAAAAAGAAAACCTGCACAGAAAATATGAAATTTTAAAATAAAAATTCAGTTCGATTCAGAGCTCATTGAAGAATTGAAAGAGCATAGAATGAAACTCAAAATCATATTCAAATTTGAATGATCGTATTTTCGAAATAGTGTTTTATACAGAAGAAATTATTTTGATGAATATTACATTGATAAAAGTCGTAGAATATTGCCACATAAAATTTAATTAATCGAACAGTTACTTGAACATTTTGAACGAATTGTAGGTACCTAAATATACTGATGGACAAAATTAGCGCACCACCTAAAATTTCGTTAAATTTAAACAATTGATATCTTCCAAATCTTTAGTCGGATTTCAGAGTTTTTTTCTTTCAATAGTAGCTCTATTATTGTCGAATTCCCTCCATTAAGCAGAGGTCCAAAAAATGAAATCTTCATGTTGGACAGGGCGTTTAAATAATATCATGTTTTATAGTCAAATTTTAACGTCTTCTGTGGGCAATGCCAGGTTGCTGAGGTATATGAAAACAATAAAGTGTTGTAGCCTAGTATCTCTTGAGTATTTGTTTTTTCAAAAACCAATTTATCTTGAAGTCGTCCAGAGTTATTCAACTTTTTATCAACTCTTGTATTTTATGCATTAGCCATGAATATCTTCGCAACCATTTGTCCGATTTGAATGTTTCTTTTCAGTTGTAGCTCTTTTATCGGCGAAAATCATACTACAATGAGATGTTCAAAAAAAGAAATGCATCATGCTGTACAGGGCGTTAAAATTTTCGGGTTTTTTCATTACAGTTTAACGCATTCTGTGGGCAATACCAGATATATGATGCTTCAAAAACTATACAGTGATGTAGCCTGATATTTCCTGAGTATTTTGCTTTTTTGAAAAGCAATTTAACTTGTACCATTCAAGAAATATTCACATTTTTATAACATCTTGCATTTTTCTGTTTTACTTGATTGTTTTCGTTTGTTTTGTGTTGAAAGTTAGCTCTTATTTATTTTTCTTTGTTGTCTCCGTAGACTTATGGAAACGGGCTCTCACGTTAAAAGACCTGATCAAAGTAAAAAAACCGCCTTCGAGTTGTCCGAAATGTTACAATTTCATCAAAAACTGCAAGAAGAAGACTCGATGAATATGGATTGAATGCAAGACACCCCGCAAAAGGCTTTTTTCACTTCACTGAAGACTTCAGAGTGAGCTTAAAATCATCCCATGGATGGGTACCTATTTATCTAAAGAAGACAAAGCCTTTCCTTGATTACTCGTATGGATCTTGTAGCGATCCGGGAAGGGGCAATAAATTTTGCGAGATACATAGGCGACAATTTTCTGCTGATAGACGATAATTCCATATCGTGAATACCTTAAAGAGGTTGGGATTCAACATCTACAGTGGCCGGCTTTTAGTCCTGACCTGAACGTAATCGAAAACGTTTGGGATCAGCTTAAACTACGTATTCAACGTCGAATGAAAATAATTTGCATTTCTTTTTTTCAACATCTCATTGTAGTATGATTTTCGCCATTAAAAGAGCTACAACTAAAAAAAAAACATTCAAATCGGACAAATGGTTGCGAAGATATTCATGACTAATGCATAAAATACAATAGTTGATAAAAAGTTGAATATCTCTGGATGACTTCAAGATGAATTGGTTTTTGAAAAAACAAAATACTCAAGATATACTAGGATACAACGCTTTATTGTTTCCATATACCTCAGCAACCTGGCATGCCCACAGAAGACGTTAAAATTTGACTATAAAACATGACATTATTTAAACGCCCTGTACAACATGAAGATTTTATTTTTGGACTTCTGCTTAATGGAGGGAATTCGACAATAACAGAGCTACTATTGAAAGAAAAAAAACTCTGAAATCCGACTAAATATTGGGAAGCTATCAATTGTTAAAATTCAACGAAATTTTAGGTGGTGCGCTAATTTTGTCCATCAGTATATATTCATGGTGCAACTAAATTATTTACGGTAATTCTGAATATAATTTTGGAAGTATTGCTTTCCTTCTTTTGGATATGTACCCATAAGCATTGAATGCGAATTCGAAACCAAATATTTTTTTGCGAACTAGCTGGGGATTCAATTTTTGCTCACCCGAAGTTCGACCCATCAACGATCTCTATCTCATTCCGTCACAAAGTTGAAAATTTCAAACCTCTGGCACACTTAAATCCGAAGTTTGTTAACGAATAGTTTTACAGAATAGCTTTTGTATTCTTTGAGTCCCACTGGTCGTATGAAAATGTTCTAAGGATCTCAGAGGTTTGATCGATTAGATCTTTATTGTGAAAGTATGAAAAGGAATTCTAAGGATATAGAAAATTTCAAATATCTAGTGTTTTGTTAGCAGATAATCATGCTGATGGTGTAGATCCCGAATACTTCACCAACGAGACTATCAGAATTATAAAATTGGAACATTTGGGCCAGATATAGCCAAATAGCTTGTTGTTCTTGAAGGGGTAAATCCGTAACACGAAACCCCTTGCAAGATTGTTCATAAGAATTATTATGACTTAAAATTTTACCAATAATAAGTTTATGAAACAATGAAAGGTGGAGTTTGCATATCACTTTTCAATGACATTAATAATGAAATATTCATTATCAGTTAATTGAATTGGAAAGGATCAATCAGTCCGATATACGGGTGTTTGTAAACAAATGCGAGGACATAGGGTGATGATTCCAAGATGCAGTGGTTCTTCATATAATTTTTTTTTGCAATCGACCCCCTTTCAAGATAGCCTTTGGAAGGCGATGACGAGTTGACAGTTTTTAATTTTTTTATTGGTCCTAAGAAACACTGAGTCTTAAAACTATACATAATATAATTAATTGAGGAGATGTCACCCACAAAATTTTTTTTGATCCTATTACTTTATTATTAGTATGTAAATAACCACCCCTTATGATTTTACTTCGGAAATTCTGAGGAAAAAAAGTTTCCTGCAAAATTTCGATACTTTTCTCGGAAAAAATAAAAACTTACAAGCAGTTATGATCACTGTTCATTCTATTTCATCGTATGTTCCATAGAATGAATATTTCAAGAATTGGTTTTGTGAATTATGCTTCTCAATCGAAAGAAAGTTGTGAAATTAAAATATTATGGATATAATTTTCTCCCGGAAATTAGTAATTAAACCTTCAGAAGAATTTATAGAACATCTGCTGTTTAGACATACAATATCTTAGAACATTCATTCTATGAACAGTGATTATAACCGCTTGTCAGTTTTTATTTTTTCCGAGAAAAGTATCGACTGTATAGAAATTTTGCAGGAGACTTTTTTTCTCCAGAATTGAATGAAAAACCATAAAAGAGTTTTATTTTTCGGAATCAATTTTTGAACAAAAATCATGGGGTTGTTATTTTCAACCGCTAATAATAATGTTACGAGATCCAAAAAAGTTGTGTGAATAACATCTACTTAGTGCTTCATACCATGTATAGTTTTATGACTCAGTGTTTTTATGAAGCCGTTAAAAGAAATTGAAAACTGTCAGCTCGTCACCGCCTTCCAAAGGCATACAGCCCCTTAGAAGGGGGGTCGATTCCGAAAAAAATTTATATCAACTACCCCTGATTATTTTCATCGATCAATTATCTCTTTAAGTCCCTCGCATTTGTTTACAGACACCTTATATACACCAATTACAGATATTGTAAATGATAAAAAAAATTTTCACCCTACAAAAAAGAGCCCTGAGAATAATATACAACCTAGGAATAACAACATCATGCCGCGGAATATTCAAGAGGAATAAACTACTGACATTATACGCCATCTACATCCAGGAATGCCTTATATTTCTTCACAAAAACAAACAACTTTTCAGAGAGTATGAAAATGAATATAAGGCAAAATATGGAATAAGAAATATAGATTATAGACACAGAAGCAAGTGGAAAAAAGAATATGGAAGTTATTCAATTCACTACCATATTCCATGCAGAAAGAAGAAAACATCAAAAAATTTAAAAACAAGAACAGCAATCAATTATAAATACCTACATACAATGGTAACTTACCAAAGTTTTATACATTTTCGATGTTTGTTCTTCGATAGCTCTGGATTGACTTGAAATTATTCCCGACCCATAAGCATTTTATACTTGAAACCATGCTATCACAAATCTAGACAACCGCATGGAAAGGACACAGTGAAATTTTTTAATCGAAAAACTCATGAGTAATTCGGTCGAAACTCATGGGTTTTCAATCTGTGATTCGTATCGGCATCAAAAATATTCCGTGAAAGGAATTCTTGCAGAAAGTGATTCATGGGATCAAATATGAATATTAATTACATTTATTTCTATATCGATGTTTACAACTATAACATGGAATGTAATAGATCGAGGAATTCAGAAGTCAATAAATTATTTGGGGTTAAGCGACAATTTGAAGGTTATTCACACCAATGCATAATGCATCTTATTATTGACGGAATATTTATATGTCCCATTATTTATTTTATTTCTTTCCGGAACGCTCTACGTTTTGAGAATTGCTCATAAAAATACTGAATAAAGCCCGGACATGAGGTGATGAATTTAATCTCGCCCATTTTAAATGAGGAAAACGATATTAGACCTAGTAACGAACTCAGCCAGAATATTCCGAACACATTTTTTATGGTGAACAAAATTCATTGTCTACCGAAGGGATCTTGAGAACTATAGCAGCTAGGAGAAAACTCACATTCTTGAGCTATTTTTTCCTGACTCCAGAGCCGGAACTAGGATACTAGCGCCTGTGGCAAACTTTCAAAATGCGCCGTTGAAGAAATTTATTTTCAATAAATATATGATTTTTATAATTGACATTTATTGATTATAAGGGGTTTTCCATTAAAAGGTCTTATTTCTATATTAAAAGAAAAATGCCATTTTTCAATAAAAATGATCGAATGTTTATTTCATTATGAAGAAGAAGCTATGCCGTTAATAGTGGAAAATAACATAAAGCAAATGGACCATATCCTTTTAATGAAATGTTCCCTAACCAAATCGCAAAGTGGCTGTTCTATGTCCTCGATAGCCTCACGAATTCCATCTTTGAGGTTTAAATCGACGCTGGGCTATTAGCGTAGACCTTCTCTTTCACGAAGTCGCAAGGTGTTGAATCACAAGATCTCGGTGGCCAATTGTAATCACCTCTTCGAGAGATAACACGGTTCGGAAACTTTTCCCGCAAAAGACTTTTCCCGCGATAGGGCAATCCATTCACCGTAGCTCAGCCTCATTTTCCGAAAAGTAAGGTCCAATGACTCCGCCTGGCCATGAACCACACCAAACAGTCACACGTTGAGGATAAAGAAGCTTTTCAGCAATAACTCTTGGGTTTTCCAAGCCCCAGATGCGACAATTTTGCTTGTTGACGAAGCCACTGAGGTAGAATGAGCCTCATCACTCAAGATGATTTTTCGATGGAATTCCGGATCATTTTCATGCATTTCAACGACCCAATCAGCAAAAACATGTCGTTGATGATGATCGACCGGCTTGAGTTCTTGTGTTAACTGAACTTTATGAGCCATAAGACCCAAATCTTTATGCAAAATACGGTGTAATGACGTTTGTGGAATTCCAAAGAACGACGAGAAATGGACAAATCTGGATTTTTTTTAACACTTTCGGCGCCAGCAGCAATATTTTCGGCTGTTCTCGAGCCACGTGCACGGGTTATATTCTTCACATCACTAACTTGTCCCAAGAGCTCGAATTTTTCCACCAATTTCTTCATTGCGGTCCGACAAGGTGCTTCCGACGACCCACATTTTCCTCCATTTTTATAGTGAATTTTAATGATTTCAATACGTTCTTGAAGCGTGTATCGTTCCATTTTTATTAATGGCGTAGTTTCTACTTGTCAAATGTCAAAATATATCAGCTTCAAACGTGATATCTACCGAAATAGTGGGCTGGCTATTCAAAATAACACCTCTTTTTGGAAAACCCTTTATTTTGAAGAACCTTTTATTGACAATAATCTCCCATATTTCGAGGTAATGGATAATGCACCGCGAGTCGTGTTTCTCGCCATGTATAATTTTCTAGGATTTTGTTCCGTTTTGGTAGTGTTCGTTAACTACGTGTTTCTCAATTTTGTAAACTGGTAAATTCGCCACTTTGAAATATAGAGCTTGTGGTCAATCTTGATTTGAAATGGATTATATCATATTTCACATTTTGCGCCCCTAGTAAGTTTGCGCCCGTGGCAAATGCCTCCCTCGCCACGCCCACGGTCCGGCTCTGCCTGACTCTTCCGAATAAAATAACATAGACAACACATTCGGGCTTTCTTTTGTTTGTTTGAACGTTTGGACATCTTATTTGAAATTAATTGTTATATTCTATGTACATTTAGGCACTTTGGTCAAAAATTCTATTATCTGGCCAAAATTTTCACTGATGTCAATAATGTACTATACCAATATGTTACAATTCTCATGAATATTACACGACGAAAAAATTTAATGCTTTTGAATGGTTTTAAATTCATTCGAATTGGGCTTGATTTCTTTCCATATTCAAATTAGTCAGGGAAAAATAGGTCGAGATTGTGTTTCCAATTTTTTATAAGCTGCATTTGTTTTCTAGATCCATACAGGACACAACGAATTTGGCCCACCCTGTATACTGAAGTTTTCAAATTTTCTAATTATGGGATCCTCACGAACTATTCAAAAGTCTTTTTTATCTTCATTGAGCACATGGATAAAAAATTTGTGTACTTTCTCAAATTTCTAGATTTGAAAATATGAAATAAAAGATTCAAATAAATAAAATCGAAATACGAGAACCGATTAATAACGAAGAAAATGATTTCCTGCCATATTTTCCCTGTCGTGACTCGAAGCTTGGTGAATACCTGTCGATATAGCTACACATTTCGGATTTTTTTCAACCCTTAAGCATGCTACTAGATAAAAAGGTGAAGTAGGTAGCCCCTGCATCAACTCAGTTTTTGAAAATGCATTAAATATTCAGGTATATGCTTGAGTTTTCAAAAAAAATCTGAAAAAAGTCCGAAGTAGAAGGAAAATAAAAATAAACTAGTTTTATAATAGGTGCTATTTTTCCGGAAGAATATTTCTCCTGAAATTTCGTACTGAACATCCACCTTAAATTTCATCACAAATTAATCCTGACATTTTTCCGATGTATACGTTCATACCTTTCGCTCAAAAATGACATACGTTATACTCTAATAAATTCCTCGAAGAAAAGTACGTTGATAACACCAAATATAACGAAAGAATATTTTGTATGTTTATGGTTACTTAATCACCTAGGTTATTAAAAACAGCGACTAATGGTCAAGTTATTTTAACGCGTGAGCGGGGCGAAAGCGTTAATAGTTCGGAACATTAGTAGCTCGATTAAATAAACGAGTTGATTACAAGATTTTTTCCACGATCTCAATATGAATTGTCTATGAATTATTGATTGAAATACATTCTCATTTCGCACAAGACTTACAATTGACATAATAAAATTTCTATTCCAGTAGAGTTTTACATTTCTCGTAGGGCTTCTGAATACTTTGTGAACGGTTGCCATGAGGATTGCACATTGAAATAGCCAAAATTGAGCATTAAAATGGTTCATTAATGATCAATTTCGTACACATTGAAATCACCTTTTATTTCGAGGTCGGCGGAAAATGTCATTTATTAGATAAATAAGCACTTCTACCAAGGGCGTAGCCAGGGGGGGGTTTTTTGGGGGTTCAAACCCCCCCCGAAATGTTTCAGAGTTATTTTTTATTGCAAAAATAATCTTTCATTTTGCACTTAAACCAACCCAGAATTTTAACAGAGAATATGAATTAGAAGACGCATTATCGATGTATTCTTCACTACTCCCAGAAAAAAATAAAAACGTAATTAAAAGCAGAATTTGAAATATGGAAATGTCAATGAACTCCATTTCAAAATCGGCATTAGAATGCTTAGATGAGTGCAATCAGAATATGTATCCGAACATCTACATCCTACTACAAATTTTAGCTACGATTCCAGTATCTACTGCTACTCCAGAAAGAAGTTTTCCCAGCTTAAAGAGAATTAAAAATTACCTGCGCAATTCTTCTAGCGAAACAAGATTGAATGGGTTGGCGCTTATGAATATTCGTTATAGTGTGAAAATTGATGAAAATGAAGTGGTTGACCAATTCGCTAGAAAAAAAGACGGATAGACTTTAACTGAAGGAATTCACCATAAAAAATATTGTTTGTGTTTTCTCACTGTTTTCATTTTTAATATCTATTCATATGTTGTTGGCACTATTTTGGAGTAAAAACATTAGAAAACTCTATTTAGTTTCAATGAAAGCACACATCCACACTAATTGACTAATTTCATATTGATTCATCCTGTAAGTATTGTTTGGGAAATGAATATTGTTTTTTAAGTTTTTGTTTGACTGAATAAAAATTAAATTCTGAAGCATATTTGAAAAATATATATATTTATGTTGAATATGGTTTCCGAAGTAGGAAAAGGATTATTGAATTCTTTAAACAACAAATACTTGCTACAGAAAGCGACCCTCACAATTCCCGGCACCTACAAAGTCAATGGGCAAAATGTCAAAACCCCCCCCGAAATTAATTCCTGGCTACGACCTTGACTTCTACTTACATAACAACAAATCACAATAAAGGGTGGTTCGAGATGGTTGCCGCAGAAAATTCACTATTTACGAAAGCCATTTTGAATGATCTGTTGAAATATTCTGTTCAACTATTGAAATGAATTCTGTATTTTTCTAAAATGAGTGTTTTTTTCTTCGAAATTAAATTTCATTCAACGAAATCCAGAAAAGTAGAACTTTTCGTCTCCCCATGTCCTTTATATAGGTATGTGATATTCAAGTGCTATGTCAAAAAAATAACGTAATCCCGATATCAATCTCGAACGTATATGCAAATCACATCATTGTCTTTATCATAGGATGAGCAACGAATGTCTCAACTGTCTCTCACAAACTTCAATAATTCGTACAGAACCTATCGTTCCCATGCCCTCCAGGACAAAACATGACAGCGCAAAAACTGGTCACCTTTTATTCAGGAACAAACTCACTTGATCCTCTTCTGTGTTCTAACAATTCCCTATACGTCCCATACATCAATCACAGGATAACGCGGTTTCCTGTAACCAGCTGACCCTTTGGACCCTGGCAGTGCCGTAACGATTTGTTTCAAGATTTACATTCTGTTTTTTGTGTGCTAAAGGGTTGGTGGGCTCTTCCGGGTGACGTTAGTCGTATTTCAAATTAATTATTCAATTTAGGAAGGCTAATAGAAGTGGAGTTTTTATGAATTTAATTCGTACTTTCGTGACATGGCAAGGGTTTATGAGGGTCATTCATGTCTGATGTTTTTCTTTTGTTTTTTGAGTTTCCATGACCCTTTGATAAGTGACAGTTATCTGTCTCTGCTATACAATGATTTAAGGTTCGAAATTCTCCTAACGAATACAATTTTTTTCCATGTTTGCATTTTGCAAAAATAGTTCGTGGAATTGAACGCCTTCAGAGTTTTTAGATTGATACAGTCATCGGCAAAATAATCGATCCACTCAAAAAATCGATGAAATTTGTTAATTCATAAATATCTTATTTCAAGCCCGATTCTATTGAACTTTTCTTCAATTATTGTAGATATGTTCATCCTCTATCAATCACCAGTTTTGAATTTCAAGAAAACTCGGCGTGTGATTTCTTATTCCATTATCCAGACACATATTCTCTTGATAATTAAATTCTTTATTCATAACAATAGCTCAATTTTTGATCTTAAAAGGTTTTCAGAGCAACATCAAACTCCATAATTTTGATATGGCTATGAAAGTACTTTCACTGATATAGCCTTAAATCCGAACGTTATGAAAGTAAACTGAAAACTGAGTGAAAACATAAATTAAGAGAAGTTTTAGCGCGACATGTTGTTCGATATGCACCATTTATTGGAGAGATTTCGTGCTAATTAATGCTTTATAATGCCAGACCGCATCAACCGTATGTGGCTAGGATTGCTAGGGAAGATTTAGCAGAGGTTGATATCCAAGAATTCATCTGGCCTGCTCTGAGCCCAGATTTGAACTCAATTGGGCATGTTTGGATGCTCTTGAGAGGAAAATTCGATCTCGCGTACCAACTCTTTAAAATTGCAGCAGCTCAGACATGCTCTAATTGATTCAAAACCTTAATGAGGACATGCCACTACTAATTGCATCTGTTATCTGCGTCTGGGAGGAAAATAAGTTATGTTTCTGACTCAGTTTTCAGTTTGTTTTCATTAGGTTAGAATTTTAAGTTGTATTTGTTGAAGTACTGTTGTAGCCCTAGCAAAAGTTGATGTTTTATTGAAAACTCTGTATATCCAACAAAAAATGAGCTTTTATTATAAATGAAAAATTAAATTATCAAGAGAAGATGTGTCTTGATGATGGAATAAGAAATCATACGGTGGAGCAACTGCGGTTGTTCTAAAGTTAGGGTGAAAAAACAGATTTTGTTTCACCCTGTATAAAATGACGTACGCTGAGTTTTCTTGAAATTCAAAACTTGTAATCGATTAAGAATGAACATACCTACAATTGAAAAAATCAATCGAATCGGACAGGAAATGACATATTTATGTATTAACAAACTACATCCATTTTCTGAAAAGATCGATTATTTTGCCGGTTAGTGTAGTTCGTGGAATGGAACACCTAAAGAGTTTGTTATCCCGATGATTGACCTAGAAAATTTGGCTCATCGAAAAACATTCTACATTTTCACGTATATCTGTGAAAAACATAGACCGATTTATCATTTTTCCTTTCTGTCGAAAGCTGCTCAATAAGATTACTTGTAACGTTCTAACGAAAGATCTCCTGTCTCCATTGGAGATATGGGTATTCTTACAACTACCGCCAAAGAGAAACTTCCCCGTTCATTTTTTTGCATTTTATCAAAGAATAAGTGTTAGAGGCCTGATAAACTCTGTACAGGGTGGGCATATTTCGATGTTTTAGCACTACAACTTTTAAACCAGAGGAGATAGACAAAATCTGATATCCACTTCTCGATCTCTTTTTCTGAGAAACTAACAAGAGTAATATTCATTTTTAGCTACCTTCTTTTGTTTTCGAGTTATAAGCGAAAATTGGAAAAGTGGCAATATCGAAAAATAATCATATCTCGGCTAATACACTTTTTTACGTAGAATCCAGTGGCGTACTCGCCTTTTCTGCACCATTTCTAATTACGGAGCTATGACCCGAAGTTATGTTTTTAAATGGAAATACTAGATTTTTGTGGCATTTTCTGAAAGCTTAATTTTTTCTGATTTCAAAAATATATAAACATTGTATGGTTTGTATCAATATGAGTATAGAAAATGATCAAAATCTATTTTCGTCTGAGTCTCAATATTTTCTATGGTTTCAACTGTTGATGAGCACAGAAAAATTTAGCATCGTATAATTACGACAATATCTTTCCAGTATTCTTTTCCTTTCTTTTCTATGCTCTGTACTCAATTTCTCCAAGATGGACTGCTGTGAAACTTGATCCCTCATTCTAAGTTATAACTAAGATGTCTAAAATAAGACATCTTAGTTATAACCTACTGAGCTTTTATTGTAATCACTATTATGTATTGAAAAACATTTTCCTGTATTACTTTTCTAATTGAATTGATAACTTCATATGCGATTTGAAATAGACTACTTAGCACTTGTGCGTATTTATTCTGGAGTGCAATAAAAATATTCTCTTGCATCCATCTCATTATAACTAATTATATCGATTGAAATGGAGGATCATGTGGATCTTTTTGTTAAAGGCGAGTACGCCACTGGATTCTACGTAAAAAGTGCCTGTATATTTTAATTTCAGAGCTCTATCATCAGTATTAGCGGAGATATGAATTTTTTTTCGATATTGCCACTTTTCCAATTTTCGCTAATAACTCGAAAACAAAAGAAGGTAGCCAAAAATGAACACTACTATTGTTAGTTTCTCAGAAAAAGAGATCGAGAAGTAGGTATCAGATTTTGTTTATCTCCTCTGGTTTAAATGTTGTAGTGCTAAAACATCGAAATATGCCCACCCTGTACAGTTCAAAACTATTAAATTAAATGAATTTCTATATATCATAACACGAGATCCTTTAATCGAATTAGCCCGTTAGTTAGCGTAGCCAAGTAGACTGCCGCAAGTCGAAGATAACTTTCTACCCCAAATTCTAAAATTCAGATATTTAGACCCAACTATGACTCTGGGAACCGTGGAATAGCAAGAAGAATTTTGGGTTAATTTTATTTCTTAATACACAGGTCTTTATTATCCTGAATTGAATATGAAAACTTATTCTTTATTTATCAACAACCGGTTACAAGGATTAATACGATGACCGTTAGGTATTATCCCGTCAGAGATCCAGACATCAACAATGAGGATCCACAGGAACCATTTATAACAAGTGACGAAATATTGCCCTTTCAACTAATAAAACAATAGCGTACGGTCGGGCTTATCTAAAACCTGTTTAACATGTGTTTCTCAATAATCTGTTGGACAATCAGGGAGGGTTAGAGTCAAAGGGTTGGGTCTGCTCCGGTATTTAATGCAAACAGGCACTTCAGCGTACTTGAGCAGAACACTTGGATCAATTACCATACCAGACAGGGCTGTATCTGAATGGATGATGGAATGAATTTTCAACGGGATTTCTTGTTTGAATATTAATATGGGTTTGAACAGGTCCGAAGGTTCCTTTCATATTGTTCACGAAAAGTTATTGGAACTCTTCTGAATGTAATCTTGTTGCTATACGAAATTCTTGATTTTACTTGAAAGACAAGGTGGGTCTGAATTAGAAAGCCAAAATTGCAGAGCAAATCGAAATCCTTCAAGGAATTCATCTCTGATATGATAAGGACCCGAACGATGGTTCTAAAACGATTAATCATAATTTCATTATGAAAGATATATAGTCCGTTCACGAAAGGTTGAGCCGTCGGTTGGCCATGATAATTTGACATATTCCACTGTGTTTATTAAATTTTTAGGTTATGATGTTTATTTTCTTGTCAGATTGATACGCAATGTTGTCAATATTGCATAGAGTTGTCTGATAACTCGCAATCTCGTCGAACGAGGCCGGTTACATTCGGCAACGTTGACTTTATTTTACGTTATGACAGCAAATACTGCCAACTTCAGATAAATAAAGAAACGCCTACTATGTGCTCAACCTTTCGTTAACGGAGTATAGATCTTTCATAATGAAAATACTGATAGTAATTCAGTCACTGGCTATATGATACTAAATAATAATAATCACCTCTGCATTTTTGAATTTGGGGTTAGGATAGGGTGGGATTACCACCTGAAATATTACACAATTTCAAGAATTTTCACAGAATAGGCCAGGATGCATCTTTCTGAGAGATTTAAAGTGTTGAAATTCCTTAAATTGGCGTTATAAATTGACTCCGGCTATGGAGAAGAGAAATTTCGAATAATTTCCCAAAAATCATTCTTTCATTACGAATATTTTGTTCGTGTGAAATTCCTAAATTTTATCGTAATTTTATGCTGAACATTCAAGGAGAAAAAATGTAAGGTTGTTTTTCATACCGTAATACCCTTTTGCTACTCTACATAATATTAGGGTGTACTTTGAATTTTATCAGGGGCCTATTGCAACATATACTTTGAAACTTTCCACTTTGCACTTCTCACTTTTCTAATGAATTAAGTTGCACCAAACGCACTCATAATTGGAAAATACAATGTGAAAAGTCAAGTGCATAGTGAAACGTACTCCGGAGAAATTAAACGTTTGGAGAAATGTTGTGTAACATAACTAATTTTCACTTTTGAAATTTGTCAGAATGCAAAGTGCGAAGTGAAATGTTGCAAAGTATTTTGGTGCAATAGGCATGTTCTTTGAAAGCGTAGTTGCACTAAAGCTACTGAGGGCCGGTGACAGTGAAATATGGACCATTTGAAGCTTTAAAAAAATCACTCATAACAATGACGAAGAAGGTTTTGGTTTGGTTGACTACTCAGTAGAAAGGAAATGGAAATATGATGCATCTGCAAAAATACACAGCAAATACTCCCTTCGCTGAAACACTTCCTACGTGTAGGATACAACCCAGATGATGAAACTAAAGGCAGGTGAAGAGACATGCTTTATCGTTTTCAAAGAACGAGTTCAAGCTGCTCACTAGGTTTAACCCAAGTTATTTTGGCTTGGGTGAGATACCACTTAGACAAGATCAGTAAAGAAAACTTTTACATCTGAATGTTACGTGGGTTGGCAAAGAAACCACAGAGCATATTATGCCAATGTTATGTGTCATAAGTTTGAGGCATCTTCTACAAAACAGTATAATATAATAACTCAAATCAGATAAGGTTGTGTAGTTATCCCACTAAGTAGACTAAGTCTAGTCGGTGCAAACACCTTGGTATATGTAGAGTGAGCTCGGTGGTTTCATTGACCGATCTACATAAACTACAGATACCGAGGTTTTTCTTACTGATCGCGTGAAGATGCAACATCCTACCTCTAACCTAATCAGTGTTTTGAAAAGGCATAAGTGATATAAACACGCACAGAAACAGAAATTATGTCCCTAGTTCCTCCACCTCTGGTCTAATCCGTGCTGGTGGTACCCAACCTCAGGGTACTATTCCAGCTGAGGGAGTACTGCTGCCTGGTTTTAAAGGGCATTAATTTTTACATTTTCTTGAACTCACGGAGGGTTAGAAAGATAGGGGGTGAGAGATAAACAGGATGAATGAGAAAGACGGTAAGACAAAAGATTGAAAGAGGAAGATAGTTAGAGTAGGAGATACAACATTACAACAACTTTAGACAAGCCCTGAGCAGGAGCTTTTGAACGCTCGTTCTTTGGTGAAGCAATAAGACTATTACCTCAAATTTTTATATGAGATTTGAGATTGATACCAAATATATAAATGCAAATTTTCAGCACAATCGGAATTATATTGAAAAAATGAAATATATGAAAAATAAATAATTACAAAAATTGAATTCCATGGTTCTGATAATGCGATCCCCTTGAAAATTGAATATTCTATGGTTCTGTTGAGATTATGGCCACACAATATCGGACGAACATTCAGAATATCGATCTCCATTAAAAAAAAATCACTCGAATCGGATATCTTTTTATGGACATATAAAGTTTATTTTTTCAATATTCCAATTGAATTTTCTATGGTTCTGTTCACACTACCTCCACTGAATTTTTAATGAGGCATGTTATCATTATCTTGCATTTGGCCGTATCATTTCATTCCGTTTGGTTTCCTATTTTCTGAGATATTGAGAAACAAAAATTCAGAATGGTCATATTTTATGGGACACCCTGTACGATTGGGCTGGTTAACGAACTTATCCGAGCCTTTTTTTCACTAATTCTGAAAATTATTGTGCTAACGGCCGGCAGGACGGCCCCACGGACAGAATTGAATTTGTCCAACCCTATCGTTTGAGACCCTTTTCGGCTCAAAATTCGAAAATTTCAGACATTTGAGCAAAACGATGTAGAACTCGTTTGTAGAACGAGCACTCAAAAAGAGAAAGGGGGGAGTGGAAGAAATGATCCTTTGTTATTACTAGTATCTGTATGATTCTGGGGGCGCAGATGGAACCTTTTTAAAAGAAAAATTATATTTTCGATCAAGCGAATTTTCCTATACGGGGCAAAAATAAGAAAAAACTCCCAGTTTCCTAAATTTAGGCAGAATTTAAAACATATGTTCGATGACTCACGACATTTGAATTCCAACAGCAGTTCAAATAACTGCAATACATTACTGAATAGAATCAAGATCGACGTCCGTCTCATTATGTTTGAGTAATCGAGTGAATACAAACACTTTGGCATCAGTAGAAATACGATTTGAACCGTTGGTTCACTATTCATTAAATGTACCAAATCCATTCGGATATAAACACGCAAATAACACAGAACTCATGTTCCTAGTTCCAGCACGAATGAATTTAATTCTCGCTAAATTATTAACAAAGTTGAGCCTTGGCGTTAATTACGTCACACACCCGCATAATTAATGAGCGACTAAAATTAAAACAATCTGGATGGACTAACCTAACAACCGAGTATGTTTGTGTAGGGGTACACAGAAATAGAATTGTGAGATTTCTCTCATTTTTTGCGAGCGAATGCTTCTCCATTGGCGTAGGGGGAATGCTGTGGTGTCTTTTTGGCTTTCCTGAACGAGGATGATAATTTACCCTATTATGCAGTCTGAATAGAAACATTACTTGTAGAAATAGATTCATTTTATCAATAATGGTTATTATTCTGTTCTATCAACTTTGGGGTCGATTATTCTTCAACATTGCTGTTGATTATATTTTGATCCAATGACATATCTTTGAATTTAGAAGAGGTAGAAACGAACAACAGATGATGAATCTTTTGGATATTTGCCAGTATAAAGATAATGAACTAATTAAAATTCAATCTTGAAGAAACATAATAGTTATTTAATCAACTAGGGATTTCAAGAAATAATATCGGCTGTGAGAACTTTTTTCATTCGATCGACGTTGAATTAGATTCTAATAAAAGGAGCAACCATGAAGTGTCCAACTAAGAAATTGAAACATGTCAAATCATGTGTTCCATATACCGGCCATTAGGATCTATACAAAGATTAAATCTTTTCCTTATTTCATTATACCTAAGTTACTTTGGCAAAACATCAGGGTTCACTTGGACAAAGCAACTTATAATGAACTGAGAAAAAGATAGAACATATGATTTGACATGTTGCATTCATTATTAAAAAAAATGTTTATTGTTATAAAATATAATATTTGATAAATATATTTATTTTGAAAGAGTTTGCACAAAGTCTCTTCGATTTTGAGAAAACACTATCATATCCATATGTCTCTAAATCAAGGCTTACACTGTCACAATACAGAAAAAAATAACTGTAATAGAATTAACATAAAATACGTTGCAGGTCGCTGACGGTAAAAAATAGAAAAATATTATATTCAGAAACATTCATAATCAAATTATCTTTCGAATGACACAATACAAAAGGTATGTTCCTTGTACCAAATTCCGTCAACAGAATAAAAAAATATTCATCCTTTCTCGAGAAAAATCAAGTTACCAAGATGAGTGAAGCACCCTCTATAGGGACTATAGGGTGGGCATATTTCGATGTTTTGGCACTACAACTTTAAACCAGAGGAGATAGACAAAATCTGATACACACTCTCTTTTTCTGAGAAACTCACAAGAGTATCTATTATTCATTATTGGCTACCTTCTTTTGTTTTCAAATTAAAAGCGAAAATTGAAAAGTGTCGATATCGAAAAAAATTCATATCTCCGCTAATACTGGTGATAGAGCTCTGAAAATGAAACATTAAATAGGCATTTTTTTAGGTAGAATTCAGTGGCGCGTTCGTCTTTTTTGCATCATTTCTAATTACGAAGCTATGACCCAAAGTTATGTTTTTCTAAATTGGAATACTAGATTTTTGTGCCATTTTCTGGGAGCTTAATTTTTTTCTCATTTCAAAAATATATGATATTTTATGGTTTGTATCAATATGAGTATAAAAAATGTTCAAAAACCTATTTTCATCTGAGTTTCAATATTTTCTATGTTTTCAACTGTTGATGAACACACAAAAATTTAGCATCGTTTAATCACCACAATCTCTTTTCAGTAGTTTTTTTATTTCTATGCTCTTTACGCAATTTCTTCAAGATCGAAGAATAATGAATGCTCTTAAACTTGATCCTCATTCTAAGTTATCAACTACTGACCTATTATTGTAATCACCATTACGTATTGAAAAATATTTTTCCTTTGATACTTTTCTAATTGCATTGATAACTTTAATCATAGCTATATGCGTTATTTAATATGCGATTTTGAAACTTCAACACTCTGTATCTCGAAAACGAAACGTTTGCGACCCCATGTTTATGGGACTTTTTTTTCTTAAGCTCACTTAAGGAATCTCCCCTTTTCGTTTGTACGTTCAATTTAGGAACACCCTGTATATTGAAACGGAGGATCATGTGGATCTTTCCGTTATTTCGTAATCCATTTTTGAAATCGTTTATGAAATATATCCATGTTCGAATTTTGTAGAAATTAGTAGAAAGCATAGTAAAAATTAGATTGGCGGAAGGAGACTACTCTTGTTATGAGAAGCTCCATTTTATGTGCTCATCAATAGTTGAAACCATAAAAAATATTGAGACTCAGATGAATATAGGTTTTTGAACATTTACTATACTCATATTGATACAAACCATACAATGTTATATATTTTTGAAATCAGAAAAAAATTTAGCTCTCAGAAAATGCCACAAAAATCTAGTATTCTCATTTAAAAAACATAACTTTGGGTCATAGCTTCGTAATTAGAAATGATTCAAGAGAGCAGATCGCGCTACTGAATTCTACGTAAAAAAATGCCTGTTTAATGTTTCATTATCAGAGCTCTATCACCAGTATTAGCGAAGATATGTTTTTTTCGATATCGACACTTTTTCTATTTTCGCTTTTAACTCGAAAACAAAAGAAGGTAGCCAACAATGAATAATACTCTTGTTAGTTTCTCCGAAAAAGAGATCGAGAAGTGGGTATCAGATTTTGTCTATTTAAAAGTTGTAGTGCTAAAACATCGAAAATATGCCCACCCTGTACATATTTCTCTTCTGAATTCTCATCTGGCATTTTTATCGCTTATGCTCGAACAAAATCTGAATTTATCAGTGAATACCATTTGATATCCTACCTATACCGTTCTGTGCACTAATCAAGAGGATTTTTATTGATAAGGAAACTTTCGATCTGAGTTCAAAACATAAAGAGTAAAATATATTTGTGTATATTGTTATCAATTGCGAAAGTTCGAAAAACAACAAATTGATATGAAATGAGAGAAATTACGGTACGTCTATGTGGTACAATTATGTGGAAGGCGTCAGGGTATTAAATGAAATATTCGAGGATGATTATGCTCCATCCTGGAATAATTCTGAATTAATTAAGACGATTTCAAAAATAGATTCGAATAAACAGATATTCATGAAAACACATGTTGCAGGATTAAATAATTTCTTCCTGATGGTTTTCCAAAATTGTGGATAAATATTATGAATTCAGCATCCAGACTAATTGAAATTTGGCAGCGCTCATTCGAAAAACTGCGCCATATGTTATTTGACCCAAAGAGGCTTTTAATCGAAGTCAATTCCATGTCTACATCATGAATTCAACGTTGTATTGAATAAATACTGGAATGGGCTGAAGCTTTCTGAATGCTTGGAAAAATGATACTTTCTCTTTTCTCTTCGTGCAGAATCAGAATGACGTAGGTAACTCAGGCCTGGCGGTCCAGCTCGCGACCTGGTAACTGCAGAAAAACATTTGGCCCTTAAACTTACTGAATAATTTGAATAGAACTGAATTTTTTCTATTCAAAACAGCATATTCACATATTGTGAAAAAGTTGGCGCTACAGAATAAAAATAGTACCAGGGATCTCCTTGAAGGTATTAATCTATTTCATGAGGGATTTTCCCGTATCTGTGACCTTCAGATTTAGTGTTCTCCTCTTCCATTAGTTGATTGGTGCATTTTCTGCACTTTTTCATCATCGAGAAAGAATTTGAGTCGATGCTATGTGAGAAGAAAGCATGGTGAGAAAACATTCGAGTGGTTTTTCTGGCAGAAATACTTTGAAATCGGAAGATGCATAAATAGAAACCTGGAGAAGAAACTATCAGGGTATGACATATTGATCCATTCTGATAGTCAAACTGTCAGTGAAGCACTAAACTCCTATAGCATCCACTCAGAGCTGATTAGGTGTACCCAAGAAAACTCAATGAAGTAGGCAGAAGCAACAAGGTCTCTTCAGTCTGGGTTCCTGGTCACTCAGGCATCAAAGGAAATGAGTAGGCCACCACAATAGTCAGAAAGAGAAAACGAACGCCACTTTCTGGCCTAGAAACCTTTTGTAGTATAGGCTAATGCACCTCTGAGAAAAAAAGATCCAGATATCTTTTGGGTCTTCAAAGTTTCAAAGTTCCAAGGAACTAAGTGGAATGATTAATCTCTGGGAGATTCCGCAAGAGTTTTTCTTTCTCGGCTTTCTCCTTCTCCAGAAACTCCTTCTTATAGATACATTTACCTATACCATAGATGGGTTCTGGGTCAATGAGTGACATTCATGCACCCTCTTTGGCAAGTGTAATCCTTCGTTTCCATTGATTCTCGAAGGACCGGGAACCCATATTAAAAAGACCTTAATTTTCTTCATTGAGTTTGTTCGGACACTTCCAGATCATCTTTGAGTCGATGACGTAGGATCTCAGTGCTTTAATAGCAGCTAAGATTTCCGCTTGAAAGAAGCTTATACAGGAGCATAACGACAATGCACACTTGGTACTTGGCCTGTATATGCAGCACCAGCTCCTGTAGAGGTTTTGGAAGCATCTGTATACCATTTTACGGTATTTTCTTTGAGGTTATAGTCGGTGTATTCCGTTCCATTCCTCTCCTAAAAATATTCAATCACCAGCGAACGCTATATTTCACATTCCAGTAGGTATCAATATTGCTAAATAATAAATTCTACTTTTCATGTATTTTGTTATAACTGTTTAGATTTTCCCTGTTTCAGAAATAGTAGGTAGTAGATTGAATTCAAGTAACTGCGGCCCAGTTATCAGAAGGAGCTTTCAGTTCTTTAGATAACCTACAGAGTCGAATTTTTTACTTGACTGAATGGTCGACAAGATTATTGCATTATTTTGGTAATACCAGATATATGCTCAGTTGCAGGAACGTCCATTAAAATTTAAAGGTCCATTAAACCCTAATCCTCCATTAGTTCCTTGTAATAATGGAGGATTAAGAGTTTAATGGATCTTTAAATTTTAATGGACGTTCCTGCAACTGACACTAAGTGTCGGAGAATTTTCATCTCTTTTGAAATTATTTATGAGAAAAATAAGCTTCATATTTTATTTTGAAAGGCATGCAATTCGAATGTACGATTCTTAGCAAGGGCGGATATAGCTTTTTTCATGGGGGGGGGGGTAATAATGATTCGAGATATCAATAAATCAGGTTCAAAACTTGAAAAAAATTTAATCGATATATTTAGGAGGAATAATATAATAGGAAAAAAAGTGGTAAAGTAATATAAGTAAAAAAAAACAAACAAATGAAAATATGTGCCCATACGTGCGTACCTTTCTTTTAGGTTTTCGATATTCAGGGGGGGGGGGGTAATTACCCCATTACCATTACATTACGTTGGACGAAGGTAAGATTTATTGAAAGAATTTTAGGTTAAGCTCATACGTACAGAATCATAACCTACGTTTCTGATGTTTCCATGAGAAGGGTGGAAAATTTTCTCGATTACAATGAGAAACCATTCATATTTTCATTTTTCATCAACGGTACCAGTGGTATGCCGAAATTTCATGCAAGATTACCTGATGATAAATGGTTATCTGTATAATGCTGCTTCATAGTAATAATGATGAAAATATCTTGAAAGTCTTGAACAAGAATCAAATTACGGTATTGATACAATGAAAATTTCGAATTATGACTAAACCTTGATATTGTTATTTTCAAATTCTATCATTCTTTGCATCAAACCAGGGACAAACTCCAATGAAAATTGCTTTATTGAAAACAAATATTGTGGTACCTAGCGATTGAAAATTTTTATTCTTGGAGGAGATTGAATATTTGGTATTCATTATGAAAAAGTCCACACAACGAATTCTTCGTACAAGTAAGAGGTACAAAAAGCGAGTATTATAGAGTAATTCAATAAGCTATCCTCTTCAGGAAAATAATAAATGAGGTTATACTCAACAATATTCGCAAAATGTTTCTTTTTCTTACAGAGAATAGTGATAATACACATTCCTTGCCTTGCATACTGCATACTTTCTTTTAACTGTTCATTAGAACTGAAGTGCGCAACGTTCTGAAAATGAATTAATTAAACTCCAGCAACTTTAGAATCAGAGCACTCGTAAGACCCTTCTTTAATTCACTTAGTTTGAATCATTTGCTGAGAAGAGATTCAACATTGGAATATTGGCTTACATACTTACCTCCTTACCTGATATTTCTTTCTATTCCTCTGAAATGCTGGGATATTGGGAGTGACGAATCTTGGCAGCAAATGGAATTTGTTGGGTTCGCCAAAACAACAACAAAAGACAATAACACAAACATTTCCAAACCAACCTAACCTACACCAACCGGTCAACTTTGCCGTTGCAAGGCTTAACAGATGGTTGAAAAAATAGAAAAATGTTAATTATATAAATGATACATTCAGTAGCATTTACAGTTTACAATTTTTCCTAAGCTCCTCATATTTTCGATTTTGCATACATCCATATTTTATTCACAAATGTGAGTAATAGTCAGGCTATCTGTTGAACTCGTTGAAAATCAATACAAGAATTTCGAAAACGTCATTTAGGTGCAGGTTGTAAAGAAAATTCTGTTTATCAAAATTTCAAATCATGCACAGATGGGCTATGGAGGGAACGTATAAAGTCACAGATCATTTACAAGAGATGGACCGTCCAGAATATTCTATTTTAATTGTTGAATTTCTTACGTTCATACATAACTATTAATTTCAAAATATATTAAGTCCTTTGAGTCTCTCGATACTAAATGAATCACACTCTTACCTTTCAAAATCCCTAAAGGTTCCTGATCCAACTGTTTTGTTTTCAGGGGCACTCTAGTCAATACATAAATCACTTTCACTACCTGTATCTTCTAAACCACTATAAATACTCGATTACATTCCATACATCAACCGAATGTAAACACCACTGGGGTCAGAATCGGATATCTTCATAATGAACTTAATTAGTTGAACATAGTCAGAGAAATGTCTGGTAATTTGATCGTTTATTAATAGCCGAAATATTTTACAATTCCACACGATTCTGCTCGACGGGCTTGAAATAATGTGAAATTGCATTAAAACATTTCAGTAACTATGGCAAGTTAATCCGTGTCTAAATTTACGTTTCCCTCCCTCACACAATATGATCATCTGTGAATTTGTGTGATACGATCCCATACAACTAACACCTCGGAAACTGTACGTATTAAGCTCGTTGAGAGTAATGAATGATTGAATCAGTAGAACAGTTTGAAAAACATTGATGTGAAGTCATCGGTAGATTTTAATTCTTGTTCATATTAATTAAATATCCTTGAAAAGATCTTATTCTATTCAATCTTCTCTTGACTTCACGAGGGTGCTTTCGGTATTTTTTTCATAATAGTCATTGATTCGATTATGTCATTTGAACTATTGATTGCGGGATTTGGAAAAATGAATTTCAATGAAAAACAGGATGAAGTTTTAACTGAAAAAAACTGTAAATGAATTTTCTTTCTCAACAATCTTGGTAGTCTTAAATTGTATGGTTTTCGGCTTATTAGATGGTGTGATTCTTTAGTAGCGATTTTTGAATACAGATTCAAAAAATTTGATTTATTTACTTTATTATTAGTATCTTATGAAATAAAAATACTAAATATAGTTACAGAGTCGGAAATAGTTTCCATTAGATTATTCAGAAAAAAATATTCTTTAGTAGAAGTGATAACATCATCAATATAATGAAATTATTACAAAAGTACAAGTGTATGAAACCTCTGCATACGATCTCCACACAATTTTCTTGAGGAAGTATGAAAGTCAAGTTTTGACTGCCAACCTTCGATTCAATTTTTTTTCAGATAAAAAAATCTGAAACTGAAAGACAATCAGAAATCTTTTCAATTGATATTTGTTCCTCAAAATTCAGAAAAAACTTAAATAGTCTTTATTTCAACCTGGCCAACAATTTTTTTCCAGTAAACACAGGACTGAGTCCTTCTCACATCGATCTTATAGGTATTGCGTATGTTCATAAAGAACAATAATAACGAGTGATGAAACAGAATTTTAGTTGTTCTATGCTAATGAGTTTCTGGTCTTTACCGGAAGATTAGATCTTCAGGTCGAATTAAAAGACTCAAATAATAATTTGTGAATTCTTTGAAAATCTGTTTTTGAGCTAGTATGAGTTGTTCAACGAGGGCATCAATAAATAGATAAACAAGTCTAGGAAATAATTTTGGTCACTGCTCAATAAATAAGACTTAATGAGATAAGTCGAAAATGGGGAAGTAACGTATATAAAACAATTTCAGGATTAAGTTGCAGTTCGTTACGTTCAGGTGGATTTTCTGGCTTATTGAATGTTATTTCACCTTCGAGTTCGCGTCTAAAGATGTCACGGTAGCAAATTAAAGTCGAAAAGTAGATCAATCCATCACTCAAACATATTGCAGTAGCAATTCTGTTTGTTCACATTTGTTCGAACTATCGAGATATATGTATATTTTCCATTCTCAGTAAACTTGTGAGTTACTCTCACATCATCAAATATGAAGAAAAAAGCTTTCATTTAGAATTTAAGCAAATTAAAATTTCAGAAAATCCCTGAGCAGGAGCTTTTGAGCATTCGTTCATTGGTGGAGCAATAAGACTATTACCTCAAAATTTCATATGGACTTGAGATTCATACCAAATATGTAAATGCAGAATCTCAACACAATCGGAATGATATTTTGGGAATTATTCAAGAAATAAAATATATAAAAAATGTATAATTAAAAAATTAAATTCTATGGTTCTGATGTTGCGATCCTCTCGAAATCTGGCATGAAGATCAGTACATCAGTCTTGACTCACAAAATAAATTTCACTCTTATCGGATATATCCTGTGATGGAAATATGGGGGGGATTCTTCTTTTCAATGTACCAATTGAATTTTTATGGTTATGTTAACACTATGGCCACAAAATTTGCAGGGGCGTTCAATATATCAACCTTCATTCACAAAATGCAATTCACTCGAATCGGATATTTTCTTATGGAAATACAAAATTTTAAATTATATTTTATGGAACACGTTTTGGCTGCTTAACGAACTTAACCGAGACATTTGGAAACAGAACTCATTCTAAAAATCTCAAGTCTCTAGGACAATCCGTTCGAAAGCTATCGTGCGGGTGAACGGCAGGACGGACGGACGATACTACTTACTGAATTGAATTTGACCACGGATTCGTCATCAGGGAGTAGAACCCTATCGAGACCATTTTCGGCTCAAAGTTACAGACATTTGGGCAATACGATATAGCACTCTTTAGTAGAACAAGCGCTACAAAAGTGTTAAGTCCAATTCTCTCAATAGAAAACTCAAAAAAATTGACTGTATCGCTTGCGTAACTGGTTCCTTATAAACTACTATTTGAAAAGACTCCATATTCTGAATTTTTGGCGATTTTCTCGTAAATGGTGCATCAAATATTCAGACTGATCTGAAGAAACTCATTATAATTAGAGCTTGCCCCTCTATTTTTGAGGTCATATATAGGGTGTGACATTCAGAAAAGTGTAACTTTGGTATGTATCTTTGTATTGGAACATCACGTCAGTGGTGGGCCACCCGGTATAATTCATTCTTTAGATAGATACATCTGCTTATTCTCGTATTCTTGCTGTTCGATTTTTTTTTCTGTTCTGGAGACCTTCACAATGTTTTTCACTAATCGTTGTGTCGTTTCAAACAAGATTTCAAGTATTGATACATATCACGAATACTCGAACGATTCTACCACTTGATATTTTTTCGACTCCACATCTACCCTGAAAATTTCTCCCCAAGTCATTTTGTTTCAAAGTTCAAAATTTTCGATTTCCTATCAAAGGAATCCGAAGATATTTTGTACAAGTGCATTGAAGCTATGAAGCTATGACGTAATTGTTTCCTCAAACTCGATTCAAAATTGGTTCGTCATAAAAAAAAATTAACAATGTACTGAAGTAGCCAGTTTTTACCATTCTTAAATCGGTAATTTGAAAAGTTCCAAGTTGTGTCAGCAGATACATACTTCATGTATCAACGTAACCGTGGTACTCAACCACATAATGAGTGCTACATAATTATATTTAATTTTTCTATTCAGTGGATACAAATATGCAAATATTTTCTCAAGAGGAAAATAAGCAAGTCCTCTGGCTAATTGAAGAAAAGTATGCTCATTAAAACAGGTTAGCGAAGTTTATCCCGGTAATTTTTATGATCCCTTAAATAAATACTAGTTCCACTTGGTAGTTACATCAATGTTTCTCAAGCTTCTGCACTTATTCGTTAAATTGAATATTATATTTGCATGGCTGAATATTTGGTATCGTCATTCTTGGTGGTTTGAAAAATTAGTTTGTTTCTGTTTGTGAGATGAATATTGTTTAGTTGCGTGTGTATTATCGTTTTTATACTGAAGGATGAATATTGTTACTGTACACGTGAAATTATTGACGATTGAATATTTATACAGAGGTTTTGTTCTTTACTGTTGACATTTTCGGAATTTTGTTTTGTAAAAAAGTTCTGCTTTGAAAGTTATTATGAACCATAGAAAACTTGGGTACCTTAAATGCTTCAAAGCTTAAAAATCATAGTGAAAACTTATCAATTTGCAAAAGGCGGATATAGCTTTTTTTCATGGGGGGGTAGTTAATGATTCAAGATCGACCGATCAGGTTCAAAACTTGAAAAAATTCATCAAAATATTTAGAGGAATAATATAATAAGAAGAAAAATAGAAGTAAAGTAATATTAGTAAAAAAAACAAACAAATTAAAATTATGCATCAACGTTGCGTAACTTTTATTTAGGTTTCGATAATATGGGGAGGGTAATTACCCCCATTACCCCCCCGTAAATCCGCCCTTGATTGCAAAAATATCATAAGTGAAGTGTTCAGAATAATATCTTATTCAATTGCAGATTGAGTTCAAATCCGTTCATTCAAAATTTTTTAGGGTTATTTAATTCTCTCGTGATGCTGGCAATTTTAAACTTCTTGAAAAATTTCAATCACATGTGTTTCAAAATTAGTTCATTTTTTAAATCTCAAATGCGTTCTGCTGGATGCCAAACTGTTTTCTACAGCAATTTTCAACCAATGATGCATGGTTTTTTCTTGAATTGATGAGGTCATTTTTGAATTACAAAAAACTTTGTCGAATGGTGTGTGGTGAGTGTTCACCTGCGACGAATACTTCCTGAGATAAAAAATAAAGGAATTCGAAAATTGATGCTTGGAAAACCAATAGTGGAAGGGGGTGATATTTTGATTTGCGATTCAATATTTATTCTGAGAGTACCTATTAAAAACAATAAATTAAATTTCTGTGGTGATATTATTTTAATTTTGTATCAACAGATCAAATCAACTCACTCTTCGTTTTAAGGATTTTCTAAAAATATTATGGTTATTTCGATACGAAAAAAAGTGAAAATACTTTTGACTCATATTTGATAATAACAACAGAAATCTACATAACATAAAGATATCAACCAATAATATCATCGCCATAGATTATTATCATAGTTATTAAATTATTAGAAGTTCAGATATGTGTTCTGCAAACACTTTTGCTTTCCAAAATCGTACAATTATTTCAGTTTCACGAAATTTAGCAGACGTGAGCATCCTAGAATTCGCCTTTTAATTCTGAATTTCATATCGCCAGGATAAGCAGCTATTGAGATAAGGAAAATATTCCAGTGTCAATAACTTCGAAACTACTGAAACTGGCGATCTGGCTCGCTGAAGAACTCGAATGAGTATCAG
Organism: Propylea japonica; assembly: GCA_013421045.1. NCBI lineage: Eukaryota > Metazoa > Arthropoda > Insecta > Coleoptera > Coccinellidae > Propylea > Propylea japonica. The sequence goes on along the minus strand of CM024239.1, from coordinate 13,091,550 downwards.
GTCCCACACCTATCCTGAAAAAATGAACTTTCCAAATCTTTTCTTCCGAAGGTTTATGTGTGTTCTATTCTAGACAGCAGCAATTACCAGCCAACATTTTCAAAATCTTTTGATGTTTCGATCTGACGAAACATAGGACGAATATGCTCGTCGCTGACCTAGTTCATAATGAGTTGACATTGATCGGATTCCATTAACGGTAAAAATTACAGAGATTTGGGTAAAACGACAGCACCGCTGTTCCCCTTGAAACAAGCGCGCAAAAAATACTGCCCGATATTTTCAAACTTTTTTGAAGAAGTTAAATTCATCATAATTAATGACTTTTTTGGAATATGTGTTCAAGGACATTTCTACAACGTTCTGAAATTGTGCCCACTATTTCTAGAATTATTTCCAACTGCTTCAAAAATCACCACTGCTTCGAGGATTTACCAACTCTGATCACTAGACCAACTACATTGACATTTGTTTAAATGCTTCAAATTTCACCAATGGTTTAAAATTTTCCAACTGGTTCGAAAAACTGCAACTGCTTTGCAAAATTGCAAATTTTGATCAACTGTATCAACTTCATTGAAATTTTTCTAACTGTTTTCAAATTTTGACAATTTTGACAATATTTCTAACTGCTTCGAGAATTTCCCATCTCTGTTCAATATTGGCCACGCCCCTAGACCAACTCCATTGACATTTGCCTAAGTGAACTTTCCATAATTTTTCCAACTGCTCCGAAGTTTCGTCAACTGCTTCGAAAAACTATCAACTGCTTTGAAAAATTGCCAACTCCGATTAACCTGTATCAATCAACTTCATTGAAAATTTTCCAACTGCTTTGACAATTTTTCCAACTGTTTCCAAAATTTATCAATTGCTCTGAAAATTTGTCAACTCTGTTCAACATTGGTTGGGGAGCTTCCCCCCATACCTTCCTTTTACTCGTCCCTGCTGAAACACCCTGTATAATAAAATTATTCTTCTGATTTTCTCGTGTAGTTAATAAAAAGAACACCAAAAAGTGAAACCGATTTATTCGGGGGGCCCGTATTGCGTTCAGAAATCGAGTAGCATTCTCAGATCAATTTCATGAATGTTGCGCTACTAGAGACCTGCCGATCCACTAATTTTAGCTCATCTCCAAGACGTACACATCTCCCCACACTGTCACAACACAATTTATCAATTAAGAATTCAAATGTTATTCGTCATTGGAATACTGGCGTATATTCATAATAATATATAGTGTCACTTAAACGAATATATTGTATAATTGGTTTTGATAAGGGTATCAAGTGGACCATCAACGTCATGCTCGTCGCAGACGTCTCGTCATTTCAGTTGTTCCGTTGGTCAGCTGGCTTATCATCTCAAGTGACAATTAATCACGACGCTATTACTGGATGCTTTAATTAATTGGTAAATGCTAGTTCTGATTTTTATTGCCTACGACGGAAAATTTAATCAAAACACTTTAGTAATGATAATTTCGATTCGTAATTACTTAATGGCCTCTTACACAGTAGGGAGACACAATTGCTCCGTATGCTTGAAGAAAATTTATCAGGATTATTTGTTTTATTATCATTAATGGCATATTTCCTTCATCTCCCATTCGTATTCAAAGATTGTTGTATGAAGAGGTCATATTGAGAATATAGAGACCACGAAGAATGTTGAATTTTATGAAAGTTAACATTTCAATGGGCATGGTAAAAATAGTAAAGGTTTTTTCCTTATGACAGCGTTGAAAGTATTGTTAACTATATGTACCTATCCTATCATACACTCAAAAATTGAAGTAATTATAACTTGCAATTAAATACTGAAATTCTTTATAATTGTTAGTTCAAACATTATTTAATGAGTGAGGACGAAGATCTACAACAGAGTGGGGATTTGGCTCAAATTGTAAAATATTTTCAAGCGAAATTTAATTCCGGTTCTACCGGAAACGAAAGGAAATGTAATACCTATATATTTATACATATTCGAGTTCTTTGTTAAATTCTGCACTGATTTGATATATAATATGCGCAACCACTTCAAGTGGTTGTTGAGGTATGGCCTGATCGTATTTTTTTTTGTCAGAAGAGTCACAAATTAGTGTTTATATCTTCGAAATCCATCATTGTGATATTATGCAGTAGTGAAACAAAAGAAAGAAAGTACGCTCATACTGCTTCTTGTATAAATTATGAGGAGGAATATATACAGGGTGCCTGAACCGGGGCTTCAGAGTGATCTTCAATTAAGCTATAAAATCTCGTGAGGTTCAGTTTGTGTTGACACCCCGATAGTGATTACACTGTGTACATATACATATACCGATGTAATAAATATTGGTGCTATATAGGTTCTTTCATCTGTCTTCACATATTTCAGAATGATTTATTTTCATTTGGGTCAAGTTCAATTTCCTCAGGTTATCATTCTGAAAACACCATATTAGATATTTGGCGCTATCGAGTTTGTAGTAGTGTCAATAAGTGTGTATATTGTATATGCAGTGGAACTTCCCTACAACGAACGTCTGTATAACGAATTTCATACAAGACATTGGACCTTGAATTCAATTTAATGTAAAAACACCCTCTAAAAGGAAATTCTCTCTATTACGAAATATTCAAAGAACATCACCTTTGAATGGGTATTGGTAGAAGGTATAAGGGTGGGTTCTTTCCGAAATTTTTCCGGACGTACATAATAAATCCGATCTTGAACTTAATCATTACGGCAGCAGAGAGATCCTTCTGAAATAGTTTTAAAATACACCCTGGCTGTTAGGTTTCAATCTATAACCATTACGCTAGTGTGAAAGCTTGTGCGAAAATGTCTAGAAGCAAGTTTGAATGATAAACTTAATTTATCAGTGAAGTCGACCGCGACATCATATACGACATTTCTGAAAAATGGAAAAAAACCTATATAGCACTAATAGTTATAAACATCGGTAAATATGTCAAGATCACTAATACTTTTTGTTACTTCGTTATTTATATGGAATAAAATTGTGTGAAATTATTATTTATTTAGTATTTTTAGTATGAATGTCTCATTCACCCATATAATGAAAATGTATTCTCCTCGAATGTTCAATCGATATTTATTGAAAATTTGATGGTAATACCAAAATATCAACATTCAATTATAGTTCGGTAATAATAACCATAATGTTGTAGTAAAATTAGGAACCGAATTCGCCTACTGAATATATACATGCACTCAAGGTGTCAATCACTAAAGCTTTCACCCTATTTAGATTCTTAACCAAAAGTTGGAGTGAGGAAACAATCTAATGTCAAATACTTTTTCGAAACGTTTATTGATTTTTTTATAATTAAAAAAATCCTGAGCAGTATCATACCTTTATACATATATAGATAATAAAGAGCGTAACTTCCTCACCTTGACCCGAAAGTTTCCACTAATATCTATAACCAATGTAACTAAATACCAAGTTGATCCATAATGAAACTAATGAACTGGTCTGAATTGTATATTTTCCTGGAATCTGGTTCATTGTGTCGGAAAATTTTTCCCCATAATTCTCAGGGAAAGACGACATCTAGTGTTATTCCGTTGATTCATTTGCCTGTAATGATACTTCCAATATGAGCAGCAAGATTAAAATTCATTATGCAAGTTTGGAAGTTGAATGTGAATGCAAACGTTAATTACTTTCTGAATAAATCATATTTGGGTAAATCAACATCATTAATGTGCCCAAACTCTGTGCCAACAGAATAAATGAGTGCTAATGGTTCTTTTTCGGTTTATTAACTACCATCAATGAATTTCACTGGTGTTTTCATTTTATATTGATTTAAATGATTGAGGGGGAGGAGAATTATCTTTCTTTGGTGCATCACGAAGTTGGAGTCAATGAGTTCGACATTCATTATGACATTAGAGCTTTCTTGGAATTGAAGTTTTTTGTCTAAATGATCTTGAAAACGAGTTCATGTCTAGTTCAAGCTCAAGTCGTTCAATTCGTAAAGTATAAGTCATAGACATTTATCAAATGAGGAAAGCAGGGATTTCATGAACAGAGGTGGATTTTTATACTCATCTCTCCTGAATTTCGAATTTTCAGATGGACCGAGAGATTTCTTTGAGCTTGTTTAATAATAAATGCAAAACTTTGAACTCCAATTAGGTATTGATGTTATAATATGAACTTATTACATGATCTGAAAATGACGAAGTTTTTTCCTAAACGAGCTTGAAAACGAGTTCAATGTCTAGTTCAAACTCAAGTCAAGAGTTGTTTAATTCGTAAGTATAAATCATGGACATTTATCATATGAGAAAATCAAGGATTTCATGAACCGAGGTGGATTTTTGAAGAAAATCATTATAATCATCTCTCCTGAATTTCCAGATGGACCGACAGTTGTTTATATTAAAATGCAAAATTGGTTAATCCATTTCGGAGCTACTCTGACTTGAACTCCAATTTAGGTATTGATGTTTTTATTCATAATGTAACAAGATCTGATAATTTGGCAAAGTTTTGGGACTCAACTTCTAATCACTTTTAACAGTCCTTTAAAAACAAAAAAAACTATCATTGGAGAAATACTGCCAATTCAAACTAAGCATCTCTCATAGCCAAGTGATTAAAATGTTCAGCTTCCATACTCAAATTTTCCGTTTGAATCTCGGTCCTGTATCAACTTTTTCTCATTCTTCGAACTTTTTGCGTTTGATTTTGTTGTTTGGGATCGACGAGATAGACAAAATAGCATGGTATGGCGAATTATTATCATTAGAAAAAATGAGTTCATATTTGTATAGAAAGAAATCAATAACTATCAAGACATTCAAAGTTGAAGTATCGTGTTCCCAATATATGAACAAGCGCTCAAAACCTAATTCCTAATGGTTTTTGTTGTTCCTGAAGATAATAATAAGAGATCATAAGAGAATATTTCAGCACCCAAATCTATTCTATTATATGTTTACAGTATTTCTGATTATATTCAGGTACGACAATGATAGATTAGTGCTTAATAGAGACGCTGTCATTGCTTATATTCAGGTACGTTCAATATGTTGCTACATAATAATAATAATAATATAATAATAATATTTATTCCTTTAAGACATAATTCATGTATAGAACTAGTCAATTAACAAAATAACAATGTTTAACCAAAAGGAAATGAAAAAAACAATATATAATTCATTCAATAACAGACTCAAAAATTCACCTTGCTGTAGAAACATCTTCCCAGCTGAAGGTTTTGAGCTCACTCTTAAATCTAAAGTATTCCAGTTTTGTAACCTATTTGGTAGATTGTTATAGAGCTTGATTCCACTATACATAGGAGAATTCTCAAATTTGGAAGTTCTATGCACAAGGATCGAGATTGTGTTCTTATGCCTTGTATTATATTCATGATATTCAGAGCATTTCGTGAAAGATTGGATTTTTAGAATATGTAATAAAGATCTTAAAAATATAAATACAAGGAAAACTCATTATTCTATGTTTCAAAAGCAATGGCCTGCAAGACTCCTGGGATTTCAGACCAAAGATCAGTCGAATATTCTCTTCTGAGCAACAAAAACCTCCCCACTTCTGATGACCCTACCCATAGAATGACGTTGTAATTCATATGTGAGAAGGCCATTGAGTAATAACTATTAATCAACACCTCTGGTGGAAAAATATGTTTGAGACACTTCAGCGCAAAAAACGCACTGCTGAGCCTTTACACACAGATTGGATATGACTCTGCCAATTTAAATTTTTGTCGACCATCAGGCCCAAAAACTTCACACACTCAGAAGATTCTAGTCTTCCCAGAGGAAGTTCAAGGACCAACTGTTCAACAGATTCGCGTATCTGAAAATGGACTAGGTTAGTCTTATCAATGTTTAGAGATCAGGGAATTTCTGCGGCACCAATCCGAAAAATACTGTACCAGCATCTCGCATCTTATTTTAGCTCTTGTAAGTTGATGCTGTTATCAAGAAGGATGTGTCGTCCGCAAACAATAAGATTATAATATCAAACAAAATGATCATTCTAATAGAGTCCGGTGGTGAGTCATCCGAAATTCAAAAATTTCCCAGTCGTTTCAAAGTTAGAAACTGGTTATCTAAATATATGAAATTAACATATCTTTTTGAGAATATTCAAAATATAAAATTTCAAATCTTTCAACTACATTCTCAGGACTACCCACACTAATAATTTCTGATCTAGTTTAATCCTTTGGAAAACATCACTTTATTTCATATTCTTGATCATTGAGTCCAACCGAGTCGTCTGAGACCACTCTCGACTGAAAATTCAAAGAAAACCAACATTTGGGCAAAACCATAGCATGCTCTTGGACAACAGAAATTCTGAAGGATATTTTTCGACTTTTCTTGTCACGGTAGGAAATTACTGGTCCATAGATTCACTCTGTATATCAAATCTAAGAAAATGCATTATGAAGAAAATATGATGGCTTATACCAATCAGAATCTTCCCTTGTCTTTTACACTTTTCTTTCTTCCATACTCAATGCATTGGTCTTTTGTCAATAACGCTTTGTTCTTTTCATGAAGGATTTAGGGACCCTTCATATTGTTCGTCCTAATAAAAAGACTGATCTGTCTTCAGGAAATTATTTTCGATATAAGAAATGAGTACATTATGACGATGATACTATTGATTCCTTCAGTATTCAGACTTCTTTATCATATCCTACTAATGAAAAAGATTCTGGGAAAATAAGCATTGTGAAATTTCATATTCATCATTTAAGCATTGAGTGTTATATGGTGCTAAAGTGAATTACTCGCATCATCTCTAATTTTCTGGTAAATTCGCTTACA
>CM024239.1:13005436-13084616 GCA_013421045.1 Propylea japonica | reverse complement strand
TCCTTTAATTTTTTCTTTTCTTTAACTTTTTTCTCTGCGGCGTTCTTTTCTTTTGCTATTCTCATTTGTCGTTTTTCGCTCTTTTTCCTCTAACTGCTCCTTTAATGGTGTTGATGTGAGAACCATAGAATGCTGTTTTTCAACACGTCTCTGTACTTTTATTTTCTTTTGTGGTAGAGGGCTCAAATCTTCTAAAATACGTCGTGAAGTGCTCGGCTCTGATATATCTTTGCTTATATCTTTACTTAAAGCAGCGGAAGGCGTGTTTTCATTTCTATCGCTGTTAAATGGTATGTCAGATGCTGTTTCTTCAGCAAACATGTCAACAGGATTCTGGTCATTTTCTCTCTGGGGAGTAGGAGATCTAATTTCGTTGGACCGGTCTAAAATTGATTGTGACGATAGTAGACTATGAGGTGATTTTTCATGGCCATTTGCTAGTTCTATAAACTCATTTTCGACACCTGATTGACTGACTTGCCTGAATGCTTCTTCAATGATAGGATCGGACGTTAAAATATCTTCGTCGTCGAAAATATGGGGATTTAACGGATATATTCCTGTCACTTCGAATACCTTGACGGCCTTCTCCATCGTAGCCACTCGAGTATAAGCTTTTTTTAAAATTGAAGCTTAATGGTCATGTGTAATTTTTTCAAATGGTGCATTTTCATAAATAAATCACACTCTCGAGAATACGCGGATTTTAATGGGCCATAAAATGTTACATCTAGTGGTTGCATCTTATGTGATGTATGAGGCGGCAGAGACAAAAGATGAATTCCATTTTGGCGACAAAATCCATATGCATCGAGTGATTGATGACTACAATGATTGTCTAGGATAAGGAGAGCTGGATTCTGCTTATGAGCCCCAATATTTTTAGCAAAATGATGCAACCATTTCGTGAAAAGCTCTTCATTTATCCACCCAGATTTAGAGCATTCATAGACTGCTCCCGGTGGGCCACCAATTTTCAGGGAAGCTTTAATTCTCTGTCGGGGATAAATAAACATCGGAGGAACATATATTCCTGTTGCGCTAAGTGCACATACAACTGTGACGTTCTGGCCACGTTCTGCACTTGTAGCCTTTCCGACTTGCTTAAGTCCTGTTAGAGCATAAATTTTACCTGGTTTTTGAACGTTGCTGAGGCCAGTCTCATCAACATTAAAGATTCGATTGGCTGGAAAATAATGCTCTGACATGAGTGTCTCCAGGTTAGTGAAAAAAATGGCTATTTCAGATTTATTGAATCCTACAATCCTATTCAGGCTTGTTGGCTCGGGAAGCCTTAAAGAAATTCCAGGATTTCTTTTCAAAAAAGAATATACCCAGCATTTTCCAGCCATCTTTTTCTCTGAAGAAAAAATATTTTTAATATTTTTTGCAATAGCAAAGTCATATGCCAATTTACGCAACTGTTGCTGAGTCATCCCATAAAACTTCTTTGCCTTTTCAGTAATGAATGAGAACAATTCTTTCTCTTCTTCTTTTGTAAATGTGGCCTTCCTCCCCATAGGGGGGTCATAATTTTGTCCAAACTTGAGTCGATCCCTAATTGTTGATTCTGGGATACTGAAGTTTCTAGCAGCTGTCTTTATTTTACTCCCGTTTCGTATAGCCTCAAGTGCAGATTTCAAATTTTCGGGATTCCATAACTTCTTTTTCTTCGGCACAGATTGGTCCATCTTAAACGGAAATAATTTATAAAGCTGCAATAACTTGATCTGTATGTAGGTATTATATTTATTATATTATAATATGTATTTTCATCAAAAAAGTCATATTGATCACAACAATGGATATCACACACAATTGTTGATCTTAAACTCAGGAAATTACTCAAATTCAATCAATATCAGTGTTTTCGCTTAGGATATACAATGCCTCCAACAGATGCACATACGGACAATCATACATAACTCTTTTGTCGAGGTATAGACAAGTTTTTGAATTACGCTGACGCGCGGAATATCAACCGCGTGGTAATATCCAACTCACCCCTACTTATATATATTTATATACGTTCCTACCCCACAACTTCTTGAGGAAACACCTATTTTCAATGTGTTCAGGCTTTACTGTTATAAAGTGTTATGCTTGCAATATAGGAGTAAAAATGCCCTGAAGCCAATTGAGCATGAACTCAATCCAGGTACAGAGAACACAGTCAATATGTGACTGACAGAGCGAGGAAAACCGTAGGACAGAGATCGTTCCACTACATAGCTCCCAGATTGTTCTGCCAGGTTCCACAGCATATAAGAGATGTTAACAACTTTTCTTTGTTGAAAACTAAGCTAAGAAGATGGCTACTAAATGTGAAAGATGAGAGTTTGAAGTTGTTCTTCTAGATTTAAATGCATTATTGGTCTGTTTTAATAAGACTTTTTTTTGTTAAATTTTCAATTTGTGATGTTATTCATGTAGGAGGTGAGTTGGGTATTCCCATAACAAGTAATACACTTTACTTCATGGGATTCCCCAGTTTATTTCCGATATGCCTTTGCTGATGTATATCCGTTTTTAAATTGATGTATTTTGTGTTGCTTTTCTGGAAATAAATCTTTATTATTATTATATGATCATCTTGTACACAGAATAAATGTGAAAACCGTAACTTTTTATGTATGTATTTCAAAATAAATACTTTAAGGAGGAGCCCACAGATTCATCATCTGAACAAAAATTCAATGACTACAAGTAAAAGTTTTGCTATTGAACACTCGCCAACCTTCAGTGGTTCTTCATGATTATCACGAAAATGACTTGGTGAGTTTTATAGAAAAAATGTTATCGTCTCTGTATGTGAAATTGCAATTAAATTATTTAATTTTTTTCAGGTTATAGGTAATCGTTCCAGATTCAACCAGACACAGCAGGATCAAAATCAACAAAGAAGGGTAGAGCAGGAAAATCGAGAGTCATTACCTCAATGAACAAGTTGAGAAACCTATTAGATGAAAAAATGTTTGAATACATAGGTATTTTTTATTCTCAGAATAGATGTCGAATAAAGTTCAATTATTTTGGTTCGATACTTTTTCGATTGATGCCATCATTTGCAATATCACTTGTCTCTTGACAGAACATAAATAATCATTATTCATCATTTTGGATTAAAAAAATTTTACTCAGGATTATTACGATGTAATTTTTATTGTATGATAAAAATAAAACACTTTATTTTCGTTTATATCTATTATATACAGAACAGTTAGTTCGTCAATTACATTTAGACTTAATTGGGTGAGTACGACGATGATGGAGTCAAAACGTAATTTGATGAACCAACTGTTGTGTATATAATAGATAGGTATAGTAATTAAAAATTATATTGTAAAAATTCTGAGTAAAATTTATATGGAATGTTACAATACTTGTGTGAAAATAAGATGTAGAATCACATAAAATTCTGTGACTGTAATCATGAAATGTACATGAAGAAGCATATATGTTTTTTTAAATGGAAAATTTAGGCTTCTATAGTGTAATATGACTAGGTATGTAGGAATGTAACATTACAAAACTTTACGTTGGCTATAGAATGCCAACGTAAAGTGATGTAATGTTTCAATAGAATTTCTAGCAGTGTGGTGCTTCACCAAGATGATGAAATGAGTAATGACCGAAAAGATATCAACACCTCCGAAATTCCTAATAGAGCATTGAAATCAAAGGACCATAGCTACTTCACTTTTAGCCCCAGCACCTCCTTAAATGAAATGATCGAACTCGAGTGAACTTGACTCTGTAATGCCCCCTCAGCATCCTACTTCTCCCATCTCTAAGCCCGCTTTTGTTTTTATCCTAATAGACCGTGTTCCTTCCGATCCATGTCACACTCAATTGATTTAGGAGATCCCTTTTGTATTGGCCGTTGGGGCCCACGTGACCGAGCATGCGCGACGATGGGTGGCATCGAGACAAAGGGAGGCGGAGATTTCAAGATTGATACATTGGGATGCTGTGCGAGGTTGCCAGAAACTAGATGCATCTCGAGACATCCTTGACTGAGATTATAATACCCTGCCTGCAGGATTGCTCGTTTACCTACATGGAAGGAAGTGGAGATGGAATTTTTTATGGGGGGAAAAAGTTAGGTATAGCTGCATGTTCGATACATGCGTAGTTATAATATATATAAGTATAAGAAGATCCTGAATTCTCCTAGGTACATAGTTTACTTATTCGAGTTTTTTGCTATTCAAGTGAAAATAAATACTTTCCTGAATAAATACAGTGGAACATCCCTATAAATAAGGAAAGTCTGTATAACGAATTTCGTACAAGGCATTGCACCTTCAATCCAAATTCCATGTTAAAAACACCTTCTAAAACGAATTAAATTCTCTCTATAACGAAATATTCAAATAATATCACTTTTCGAATGGGTATTGATAAGAAGGTATAAGGGTGGGGTTTTCCCCGACCTTAAACTTAATCATTACGGCGAGCAGGGAGATCCTTCTGAAACAGTTTCAAATACACCCGTGGCTGTTTGGTTTCAATACAACCATTACACTAGTGTGAAAGTTTTGCGAAAATGTCGAACAGGAAGTGCTTGAGTTAGAATGATAAACTTAAATTTATCAGTGGAGTCGACCGCTAAATTGCCGACTATAGAAACAAATTTTCTGTATAACGAATTTTTATGCGGATTTAGCGCTTTCGTTATAGGGAAGTTCCTCGGTGTTTCTATTCAATGTTACCATTGTTGACTATATCAAAGAAAGATTTAGCTGTAAAGGTCTCCGCTTATTATTTTGGCTTTTCTGATGAAAAGCAACTTCCTTCAGAATCCTTATTTTGAAAATTGATATGTTCTTTTTTTCCAACGTATTCTGTGATATAATCAATTCAGCAGTTCATCGATTCTCGAGACGCATCTAGTATAGCTTCTGGCAATATCGCACAGCATCCCAATAAAAATTTTCGGGGTAGATAAGAGATTTCAATAGAATTACAGTGGAACTTCCCAATAACGAAAGCGCTAACTCCGCAAAAAAATCGTTTTAAAGAAATTTCGTTATACAGAACATTTGTTTCTATAGTCGGCAATGTCGCGGTCGACTTCACTGATAAATTCATGTTTATCATTCAAATGAGCACTTCCTTTCCTTTTAGACATTTTCGCACAACTTTCACACTAGCGTAATGGTTAGATTGAAACTAAACAGCCAAAGCCAGGGGAGTATTTAAAACTGTTTCAGAAGGATCTCTCTGCCCGCCGCGCCGTAATGACTAAATCGTTGCGGTGGACAGAGTGATCATTCCTTTTAAATACAACCATGGCTTTTGGTTTCAATCTAACCCTTACGATAGTGTAAAGTTGTGCGAAAATGTCGAAAAGGAAGTGCTTAAGTTTGAATGATAAACTTTAATTTATCAGTGAAGTCGACCGTGACATTGTCGAATATATGTTAGAAACAATTTTTCTGTATAACGAAATTTCTTTATAACTATTTTTTTTGCGGATTTAGCTCTTGCGTTATAGGGAAGTTCCACTGTATCTGCTTTTCTGAATTGATGTGTTCCTTCAATGTTATCCATACCAAAGAATGATTTATCTTGAAAAGGTATTCGCTTGTTATTATGGCTCTTCTGAAACACAAGTTCGTTCAAAATTTCCAATTTATATGAATTTGTTATATTTTTCCAACGTATCATTTGATAAATGTAATCAATTCAGCAGTTCATCAATAATCAATAAATAATTGAAGTGAGTACGACGTGATATCCCGTACCTATGTGCTCATACATATTTAGGAAAACGATATGAAAGATTCAAATTTGAATATCCTGAAAACTATAAGTTTTATTCGATTTATACGCGAATAAAATAATACTATTGAAATCTCTTATCTACCTTGAAATTTATAAGTTATTTGTTTACGGTCGGTCTAATAAGCAAATGGCTCTTTCGTATTCAAATTACCTTCAGTTCAACTTAGGAAGGGAATGAAGGGATTTCAAACAATGAGACATACATCAGCAACCAACGGACAGCAATCAGTTCAAAGATGGTGCATGAGTGCCAAGGTGGGCAGAATAAGCACGGAATGACAGAATCCTTGGTGGGGATCCTGGGATACTCGGGAATCAGAGCATTCATATACTTAGCATGCAATTTTAAGTCCTATTGAAAATTTTGAAGTAATATCATTATTCCTCCGCACCACCGGCTTGACCAATGAACTAGCGATAAAAGCACCAGCAGGGCTTTTCTAAAATTTATTCAAATCATTTTTTATTTGAGAATTTTATGTGTACGGTATATACGTTATTTTTGCAATTTAATTAGATTATCTTGGTCATCTGGCCCTTATATTTTTTAGTACCATTGCATTTTTGAGCGCTAGTTCTACTCATGCTTAGTCTGAATATTCTGCTTGGCGTGCACTTCTTGCTCTCAGCTGGTCTTTTATTAAGCTGTCTTCGCTCACTTCACTCTGCATCGTGTTCTTTTATTATCAGATCGAGCAAGAAGATCAGATATATTCGCTCCCGCTCAAAAGCGAGAGCTCTTCCAAATGTCATTTTATTCTAACGTAAAAGTTAGTTTAGGACAGTTTAGGTTAGTTATTTATGTTCTGGATGTTTTAACGAAAGATGAAACTAATTTTGTTGTTACAATATGTGGTACCGCGAAAGCAGAGACACCGTTTCAGAGCGAAAGACAGCAAATTATAATTTTGAGGTTACGAATTCCTTTGACTTGACAAGCCTTTGCGCCTGAGCGTTCTTTTATTATTTTCATCTACAACAAATGTCATGACGTCACAGATAATCTTGCTCGCTCCGCAGATCATATTTTCAGGGCCCGTATTCTCGACAAGTGATAATCGAAAACGAACACGCTTTCGTCCGAAAACGAACGGTTTGGTATTCTTGACGCACGTACTTGGGAACGCATGCGTTTTCAAACCGAGTGATTACAGCGAGCGCTTTGTATCGCTCGTTCCGTAGAAACGTGTGGCGTGATTGACAGTTTGTTTACATTTTCAACTTGAGAAATATAATCGAAATGGATGAATTGGTGCAGTTAATGTTGATTGAAGTGCTGGAAACTGTTGAACAAAGTGATAAAAGGAAATATAGGCAGCGTTGTAATCCATTTGGTGATTTGAGTGACAAACAATTCATCAAAATGTTTCGTCTCTCGAAAGAATTGGTGAAATTTCTCATTGATATGCCCTCAGAGTACATAAAACCTGCAAAACGTGCTCAAGATTTAAATATTTCCACTAAAAGTAAGTATCTTTCCATTGTGATGTTTTCAGTGTGAAATTTCCCAATGTTTTTGCCTTATTTTTACATAATGATTGTTTCCATTGTAGATTTTGGTTGCCTTACGGTTCTTTACTAGTGGAAGCTACCAAATGGATAAAGGATGCAATTTCAATTTTTCCATATCCCAACTTCTGTTTCGAGATGTGTACACGAAATTATAGGATATTAAATAGGGATGAAATATTCCAAAGATTCGTCAAGTTTCCTGGGAATTATGACCAACTTAATCAGTTAAGATTAGAGTAAGTGTTTCAGAGAAGAAAACTGTAGTCAAGTGAGTAATTATTGTTTGTATTACAGGTTCTTCAAAAGATATAATTTCCCTGGAATAGTTGGTTGTATCGATTGTACTCATATAGCTATCTATCCCCCCAAAAATACATGATGAAGAACGCCCAGAGAACATTTATGTCAATCGGAAGAATTATCATTTCATCAATGTCCAGTTGATTTGTGATTATTATAATCTGCAAATATTGAATGTGAATGCTTTATTTCCTGGTAGCACAAATGATGCTTTCATCTGGGGCAAGTCCAATGTTCAAGCAATGCTGAGGAGGTTACTTGAAGCTGGAAATACTAATTATTATCTGTTAGGTACAGGAAGCTTATTTAATTATAATAATAACTGTTTGTTTATTCGATTTCATTATGTTTCGAATGAAATTCATTGAAATCATTTTGCAGGAGATTCTGGGTATCCACTTAGAACATGGTTGATGACTCCTTTAGAGGATGAACCAATGGAAGGTACTCCAGAATATCTATACAATATTAAACATAAAACCATAAGGAGTTTAATAGAAAGATGTAAGGGAGTTCTTAAAATGAGATTTCGTTGCCTGCTCAAACACAGAGTGCTTCATTATGACCCCGAGACAGCCACCAAGATCATCAATGCCTGTGTTGTATTACATAATTTATGTATCGAACATAATATACCAGAATCTGACGAAACCGATGATGATATAGCAGAGCTTTATTTAGGGTTAGACGTACCTTCCATCGATAGAAGCAATGCTGAGGTACACATAGCGAGGATGAATCCAGAATTGGCTGCTGATAGAAGACTACGATCCTCAATTATAAATAGTCTCAGAGCATAGCAAAATTCCTCCTTCCATTAATTTCTAATAACCTACTGTTCAATTTGTTGCTGTCATGCGAAACAGATTAATTTATTTTTGAATAATTTCATAGTGAAGTTCAGCTTTTCTCAACCTATATATTGGTATTCTAATAGAAATTATCTACATAGTTTACATTATAAAAAAATACTCAGAATTAAGTACTGTACTTCATAAAAAATTGTATGTTTACTGTATAAATGTTATAACTGATATTGTTTCATGCAGTACCAGAGCTATTTTCTTATATCCTATTAAATTTAGGTGCTTTTAGTTTATAAAAGTATACATCTTTTCTCTGGAGCTGAATAATTTATCACCCATTGTTTAGGTAGGAGTTAATAATAAACTGTTTTGATTGACAATTTTATTTCAAATTTATTTTGCAAATCTGACTTACACTAGTCTTTTCATTTTTAAAGTTAATAAGGTTTTTGATACAAACAAATAATGTGCTTTCTAATGATGAAATGTTTATGTTTGTTTTAATGATGTAATTTAAAAAAAACATGTTGTGAATAAAATTTGTGACTTCATTCAAGATTTTGTTTGTCTTAATAAAAAACTCAGCTTAGGTTCCTTAGAAGATTTATTCAGAATGGGTTGAACAAAACTGTAACAACAAATAAACCTAAACAAAAATATTACTCTTGGTACACTAAGATTTCGAGGGCACTGGCTATCCTTTCCTGTAGCCACGCAATTTTTTTCCAAGGCTTCTGCCTTCTTTTCTTTTGCAATTGCAATTTCCTCCTATAGTATCTTTCTTTTATGGCTAATTTTGCCATCATGCCAGTTTTAAAATCATTGACCGCTTCTACACTATTCGTCCGACCATTTTTTTTTATTCTTGGTGTGAAAAAGTATTCGAAAAATTTCCTGATTGAAGCTCTTGATTTGCTTGCATGAACTGAATCAGTACTTTTTTCTGACTTTCAGTCGTTTGAATTATTTTATTTATCATTATTCTGGCTAATTATAATATTTACGCTTGATTTCGCAAATGAAACTTCATTATATTAATTCAAATACATCAAACAATATATTATTAATTCTAATACAACACGAATGTCAATTGTTTCGCGAAATTCGAATACACTGAATCACGTGCATCAATCCACCAATCACCGTTCGTTCCTGAAACGTCTGACAGCGTTGCCAGATGTTCTCCACTCGTTTATTACATCGCATACGTTTCTAGAAACGAGCGGTCGTCAAGAATACCACTTCGAGAAAGTACTCGTTCTGAAACCATTCGCATCGATGCGCATACGCTCCGTTTATCACTTGTTGAGAATACAGGCCCAGGGCCTGTATTCTCAACAAGTGATATCCGGAGCGTATGCGCATCGATGCGAATGGTTTCAGAACGAGTACTTTCTCGAAGTGGTATTCTTGACGACCACTCGTTTCTAGAAACTTATGCGATGGAATAAACGAGTGAAGAACATCTGGCAACGCTGCCAGACGTTTCAGGAACGAACGGTGAATGGTGGATTGATGCACGTGATTCAGTGTATTCGAATTTCGCGAAACAATTGACATTCGTGTTGTATTAGAATCAAATTATATTGTTGTGTTGTATTTGAATTAATATAATGAAGATTCATTAGCGAAATCAAGCGTTAACATTATAATAAGACAGAATAATGACAAAGAAATAATTCAAATGACTGAAAGTCAGAAAAAAGTACTGATTTATTTCATGCAAGCAAATCAAGAGCTTAAATCAGGAAAATTTTCGAATACTTTTTCACACCAAGAAGCAAAAAAAAATGGACGGACGAATAGTGTTGAAGCGGTCAATGATTTTAAAACTGGCATGATGGCAAAATTATCCATAAAAAAGATACTTTAAAATGGAAATTGCCATTGCAAAAGAAAAGAAGGCAGAAGCCTTGGAAATTGCGCGGCCACAGGAGAGGATAGCCAGTACCCTCGAAATGTTGGTGTATCAGCACCAAGAGTGATATTTTTGTTTAGGTTTATTTGTTGTTACAGTTTTGTTCAACCCATTCTGAATAAATCTTCGAAGGTACCTAAGCTGAGTTATTCATTAATACAAACAAAATCTTGAATGAACAGTCACAAATTTTATTCACATGTTTTTTTAAATTACATCATTGAAACAAACATAAACATTTCATCATTAGAAAGCACATTATTTGTTTGTATCAAAAACCTTATTAACTTTAAAAATGAAAAGACAAGTGTGAGTCAGATTTGCAAAATAAGTTTGAAATAAAATTGTCAATCAAAACAGTTCATTATAAACTCCTACCTAAACAATGGGTGATAAATTATTCAGCTCCAGAGAAAAGATGTATACTTTTATAAACTAAAAGCACCTAAATTTAATAGGATATAAGAAAATAGCTCTTGTACTGAATGAAACAATACATCATTTGTGCTACCAGGAAATAAAGCATTTATACAATCAATATTTGCAGATTATGATCACAAATCAACTGGACATCGATGAAATGATAATTCTTCCAATTGACATAAATGTTCTCTGGGCGTTCTTCATCATGTATTTTCGGGGATAGATAGCTATATGAGTACAATCGATACAACCAATTATTCCAGGGAAATTATATCTTTTGAAGAACCTGTAATACAAACAATAATTACTCACTTGACTACAGTTTTCTTCTCTGAAACACTGACTCTAATCTTAACTGATTAAGTTGGTCATAATTCCCAGGACTCGACGAATCTTTGGCATATTTCATCCCTATTTAATATCCTATAATTTCGTGTACACATCTCGAAACAGAAGGCTGGGATATGAAAAAATTGAAATTGCATCCTATATCCATTTGGTAGCTTCAACTAGCAAAGAACCGTAAGGCAACCAAAATCTACAAGGGAAACAATCATTATGTATAAATAAGGCAAGAACATTAAGAAATTTCACTCTGAAAATGCCACAATGGAAAGATACTTACTTTTAGTGGAAATATCTAAATCTTAAGCACGTTTTGCAGGTTTTATGTACTCTGAGGGCATATCAATGAGAAATTCCACCAATTCTTTCGAGAGACGAAACATTTTGACGAATTGTTTGTCACTCAAATCACCAATACATTATTACAACGCTGCCTATATTTCCTTTTATCACTTTGTTCAACAGTTTCCAGCACTTCAATCAACATTAACTGCACAAATTCATCCATTTGGATTATATTATTTCTCAAGTTGAAAATGTAAACAAACTGTCAATCACGTCACACGTTTCTACGGAACGAGCGATACAAAGCGCTCGCTGTAATCACTCGGTTTGAAAACGCATGCGTTCCCAAGTACGTGCGTCAAGAATACCAAACCGTTCGTTTTCGGACGAAAGCGTGTTCGTTTTCGATTATCACTTGTCGAGAATACGGGCCCAGACTAAGCATCAAACGAGTGCTATATCGTTTTGCCATTTGTCTGTAATTTTCGAATTTTGAGCAATTCAAAATTTTTGTTCCTCAATATCTCAGACAAATCGAACCCAACCCAATAGAGATGAAATAGTGTTAACGAAACCATAGAAAACACAACTGGAATATTGAAAAAAAGAATATTTATATTTCCATAACAAAATATCTGATTCGAGTGAAATTTATTTTTGTATGAAGATCGATATACTTAATATTCATTCGAAATTTTAAGAGGATCGTATCATGAGAACCATAGAATTTAATTTTTTCAATTGTCAAGTTTTTACATATTTCAGTCTTTGAATAATATCCAGATTACTATTCCGATCGTGCTGAGATTTTGCATTTATATATTGAGTATCAATCTCAAGTCCTATATACAAAATTTTGAGATACTAGCCCCATTGCTCCACCAATGAACAAGCACTCAAAAGTACCTACTCATGGCTTTTTCGAATTTTATACTATAAATAAATTAACCATAAGTTTATGCAGTGATAAGGATCATCAGAAAAATTTTACCAGCAAGAATATTTGAATGAAATGTGGCATTCTTGATGAGTTTAGTTTTTTTATTTATTTATTTATACAATTTCTTATTTGAAATTCGAATGAAACAAATTATATGCAATGTTCCAAGCAACAATTCAAGACAAAAAACAGGCACAGAAAACAATATGATTATCTCGACAAAGCATGCCCTAGTATCCAAAAGTGGAAGTGATTTTCAATTTACCCTGCAAAAAGTTACCTACTTATCACCGTGAAATGTCACAATAAATTATCTTCATCACTTCCGATAACGAGATCCTTTCCAATCCAACAATAAGCAACAGGTATTCTAACTACAATATTGCAATAATCCTAAGGAGCTTTTCGAAGATTATGATTACTATTAATCTATGGGATATCGATACTCTAGATAATTTCATAAGTAAATATGGAAACAAATCGGATTTTGTCGTTTATTTAAACCTCAAATCCGTTTCACCCTTTTATTCTAATTTTCGTTGTGGTAGATTAACGCAAAAATAATCCAAATCCTCTGAAATTTTTGTTCATGTCATTACATTGTTGAATGTTGAGTGAAATCCACTTTTGAATAAAGTCCCGAATTGTTTTATTTGATAATGATTGTTGGTAAATAGAATTAAATTTTATTAAGTATAATGAGATTTAGTTGATTTTTTTTTCGAAATTTGGATGATCTTTCTGTGCATGTGTTTCTAGCGAAAAACTGACAAAGTGTGCTATACTTTCGCCTAAATGTCAGGAAGTTTAGGAATTCGATCTTGAACTTCTAGACTGACTAAGGTCAAAAGTATTTCTGCCTGACCGTTTTCTTAACCCTGAACAATTTTTTTTTTTAATTAAATGAGCTTGATACTTATTATGCTAATTATGGGTTAGATGTGAAGTCATAACATATCGATCAATATGACAGAGTGGTGAAATAGTTCTTATACAATCCTAATGCAAACAAAATGTTAAGAAAATTAGAAAACCCCGAATTTGTAATAATGCTCGGAAATAAAAAAATCGAAATTTTATTATTCGAATATTTCATAATTAAGACATCCTGAATACAATAACTTTGTTGAAGTACTGTTGTAGCCTTAGCGAAATTTAATGTTTTACTGATATTCAACAAAAATTGAGCTATTGTTATAAATGAAGAATTAAATTGTCTAGAGAAAATATGTCTGGATGATGAAAAAAGAAATCAGATGTTCAAACGACTGGAACACACCAGGGGTGGTTCTAAAGTTAGGGTAAAAAAACAGATTTTGTTTCACCCTGTATAATTATTATTATTATTTTGCCGGTGAGTGTGTATTGTCTATACATTTTTCAGAGAATGGTGTTATTCTTGTGGGTTCTTCAACTTGAAGGCTAATCTTGTATGTTTGGAACATCGACAGTAGTGTGTTTGTGTTCTTATCTAATTTATTCATTGTATTTATGTTTTAGTCTCCTACTTAGTGAATGCTGTATTTTTATCTTTATTTAAGGATTCAAGAATCTTGTTTGGTTGTTCAAAGAATAGCTCAAAGTTTTCATATGGTGGTTAATAAGATGCAGGATTGGAAGAAAGCCGTCGATAAATTAATATCGTGTAAATCAGTGACTTCAAATAATAGAACTCGTAGATTGCTTTCGAATTAAACATACTTTTCAGCAATAAAATGAAATATTTTTCATCGACTTCTTAACTGCAACCCCACCTAAATGTAAACATATAACCTTTGTAAACGTAGGCTCGTTCTAAAGCTCGTGATAGATGAAATCTTACCATAATATTCTCCTTACTTTACTTTTAAGATTAATAGGAAATAAAACAAAACTCTTCGAAAGCCAAAAAATTTTGATACCCTCTCAAAGCTATACCTTAAATTTAACCTAGTAGATGCTGAAATGCCCTCCCACTCTCTATTTTGCATGATGCTACCAGGCGATGATAAAATTCGTCTATGAAATACGGACTGGTAACAACTGGTTCCTATTTCATTAGTTTCCACTGTGATCCTATTTTTCAGATCTTCAATATTAGCCGACCTGTTTCGAAAAACTTTGTCATTGTTAAGTCGGAGGATCATGGTGGCCATTCAATTGTGCCAGGTCGTCTAATCCAGAGTCCTGCGAATAGAGAAATTTGTCTCATTTCCCAATAACCAATTTCATCATAATAAGTAAAAAAAAATTTTTTTAGAAAAGTCCTGAGCAGGAGCTTTTAAGCTCATGTTCATTGGTGGAGCAATAAGACTTTTACCTTAAAATTTTATATGGAACTTGAGATTCATACCAAATATATAAATGAAGAATATAAACACAATCGGAATAACATTCTGGAAATGATTCAATAAATGAAATATGTAAAAAATAAATAATTAAAAAAATGAATTGTATGATTCTGATGATGCGATCCTCTTGAAATTTTGCATGAAAACAGACATTTAGGCAAAACGATATAGCACTCAAACATAGCTGCCACAAGCTCTTCAACTAGCCTAAGCCTACACACGACACAACTACGTTTGCATTCGAAAAAAAAGTTAGGTGGTGTTGCATTCAAGGGATTGAAGAAAAATTTCTCATTTATTTTCAAAAAATGCATTTAATTCAAATTCCAAATCAATTAACGTGTTTCAGTTTTTTCTTCAAGCCAATGAATTAGATATATTTCGCCCAAGTTTGTATTTCAAAATGGTGATACCTTTTATGATATAAATAGTCGGATATTGATTTCATAACAATGAACACAAAAAGTGAGGAAATAGCTCTGAAAATCGACGTAGGTACATCACTAATGGCAATATATGAAACAATAACTATGCATTTGTTTCCGTGAGAAAAAATTGAATTATGAATTTTAAGTCAGTATGAAAACAGTCAGTCACCACCATATATCGATCAAAAAAAGTCTGTCTTATAGAATGTTTTTATTTCAAGTTACTACTGTTTTTTGAATTGTCTTTGATGAATACGAATCTCATATATATTGTGTAATGACACATATCGAAAGAAAAAATAATAGTTAACAGAAATAATCACAATTTTCGTGGAATTATTGATTCCATCAGAAGTATAATAACAAAGAGACGAAAACTGATATTTTTGTTGGCAGTTCGAATAATTTAAACTGACTTTGACAATATTCTAGTCAAGTTGGTACTAAGCTAGCAAACCAATTTCATTTTAACACTATTATACAAATCAGAGGTTTTTGCTAGCTTGTTCGTATCGAGAGAACGATATTTCAAAATCAAATATTCTGAAAATATTTGTTTTATTCAAATTATTTATCAATTCAACACTCTCTTCAAATCTCGAAGCAACCATGAAAATTCTGAAACTTCTTGAGTAGGGAGAGAAAGAGAAAATAACTTTATTGAAAACCTTCGAAGGGCTAACGACCGAGGGCCTCCTACCTTGTTGAATTGGTGTATTCTCCTGAATGTGTTCTTATAAGAAAAAAGTATGTTCACCTTCATTATTCGAATCCACATTATTCTAGCTGAATATATTTCTGTTACATAAACATAATATCGTTGACGGAGTAGATCTCATATTTGCCTAGATGTCTTTTTGGTCAAATTTCCACCCCTACAGACAAATATATGCTAGAATTGATTAAGGAAAGAACATGGCGCTCTATGATTTGTAGACAGATTTCATGCCGTATAAAGGAACAAATATAGATCTCATATCGCTTACGGAATATATCATTAAGGAATTCGTAATAGTAAAGTTGTGTTTATAATAATGATCTATGACGGCTAAGCCTTACAAATGAATATATTCATGAACGTGGGTTGACAGATATGTATCTATGATTTCGAATTGCCAAACGAGTGCTCAAGATTAAGATCGTATTTGTACTATTGCATTTACAACATTTAAGTTGTCACATATCTTTTTTAGGGATACTAAAACGTTAAGGTGGTGACTGAATTGCCGGTGAAACTATGTACTTATTCACATTACTTCAGTATAATTTAATTATGCATTGGTACATTTTCAATGTTGAGTATATCGGGTGTCCCAAGGTGGCTATTAGATTATTATAGAAACTATTGATGGTAAAGATTTCCAATTTTGTTGATCGATTTTTGACCATGTAAGGTACAGTTTCAAAATAATTTCACATTTCCAGTGTTGCTGGATGTACGACAATTCGGCAACAACTTTGTTATTTTGAATAGGACTTCCGGTATTTCCATTTTTTTCATGATACTCTTGCTTTTTCATACCTATCTCTAACGAGTTTTGAGTTATTAATTATTTTTCGAAATTTCAGATCAAATTGGCGTGGTACGAAAATGATAGTTGATTATGCGATATCTGTCACATTTAAGGGATACAATAATTGATGTATGCAAGGCCGTAGGAAGGGGGGGGGAGGTTCCGATGGGGTCCGCTACACCCCCTCCCGAAATTTTTCAGAAATACAGGATTAAAACATTTTCCTTTGAGAATTGTCATTTTGTCATTGAGAGAAACAACACCCCCCCCGAATTTTTTTTCTGGTTACGGCCTTGGATGTAGGTACAGCACCAAAGATTCTTATAGCGTTTTCTTTTGGGAAAACTGGTGCGCACCAGAATTGCCCAAGTGCGATCTGAGTGCAATTTTTATGAGCATTTCATTGTTCTTTCTACCAATGGAATACGAAAAATTGCACTAGGGCAATTCTGGTGCGCACCAGTTTTCCCAAAAGAAAACGCTATTAAATGGCCAATATATATAATAGTGGGGCGCTCACGACAATTGAGATGTCGAGATGATCTCACTTCACATCCACATCAATATGTAGCTGTTGAATAGTAGGAATGTCCCAAATCACTGAAGTCACATGATGAAGGTTCATATTCGCAAAATGTTCAATCTTTTGAATAATTCTGATGTTTATATCCATTATATTTGATTTCATGAAGTTGCAAATGCTGGATTGAAACCTGAACACCGTCACATTCATAGCACAATTTTTTGGTCAACAGTATCATATGAAACGATCCGTGTATACTCATCAGTGCATACAAAGTGTTAGTTTTTTTTAATGCGCAGCTTTCGAGATACAGGGGGTTGAAAACGAAAAAAAAAATTGCAAATAACTATCAAAACCTTTTATCTTGAAGAAAACAGCTTTCGTGAGCATTTCATTTCATCATAAGAATCTATGTTTTTTGCGGAATATTTTTTCTGGAGTCATAATAGATGAAAGAACGAAAGAATATGAAGGTTTAGAGGGTGTTTTCCCTCCTAACTTCTACGCTTATGGAGAAAGTATAGTGAAGAAGCTTGAGAGGAATGATAAAGAATTTTTTCAAAGTTGACCATTTGTTTCATCATGGAAGTTGATTTTTCAAAATAGGTACTATTTATGTGTACAAAACTTGAAAGTTGGGGAAAATAAAAGAGTTTAAATTAATCAATCTGTTAGCGGAATATCAATTTTCCCCGAGTTATAATTAAGTTTTTAGTATGATAAAAATCTCTATGTGATTATTTATATGTTCTTGCAATTTCTTTCTTTATCTTTCGATTTGTACCATTACGCATAAAAAGTTAATTTCTGATCGAAACTTGTACCAAATCTCATTCATTAATCAAAAAACTGTTTCAATTAAAATGGTGATTCTAACGAAGTTATATTTGGGTGAAATATATGTGTATGGGTTCAAGTTTTATATAAATCTTACGATATTTTCGAAGTAATTTATGCTACGTTACAGGATAGTAATGCGATTGGCATATCGCCTATTGCTTCAGGTTATTTTTACTTACTTTTTTTCGATCAAAATAAAACCTTCTGATGACTACACTACTCAAACAGTCCTCATTCCACAATGTTTTTCGACAAACTGTATGAATTTTTGTAGAAAATAATTCACGCGAAGAATTTACATTTTTTCTCAATGTATCTATGCTAAATCTTTATCAAGCTTTGAAACTGTTATCCATTAAAATGAGATGAAAAATATGATCGATTTATGCTGGAGACCCTCAGTGAAAATAACCAATATGCAACACTCAGAATGAATTTCTGAAATAACGATGTTACTTTCATATTGCATGAATTTGAAATGAAATAAATTATTTCATTTGTTCACGCGCCATTGATTTGTAGGAAAAATACAATAATCAATGAGTAGGTATGACTACCTACAGCCAGGTACCTGTTCAAAATTCTCTTACCTTCTTCAAAAGGAACCATCATCTGTGATGCAAATGAAGTTCAATAAACAATATTTGGATAATCACTTCCAAATTGGGGTAAATGATTCGAAGAAGTCCTAATGTCATTTAGAAAGAATCCTAATATCAACATAGCATACCAACAAAGGGAGTCGATATACCTAGGTACCTCAGAGCTTAATGAAACGAAAAAAATTACACTCTTCTCAGAGTAATGAATATTAGGGTACACAATAACTACGTCATATAATATTTGTATTTTCATACGTTAAATGATATTTCGAATATGGTTTATACGTTTTATCTTTTGACCCTGAAAACATAGTTAAATTAATTATTTTTTCCGTCGATCTAAAAATGAAAGGTGATTTTAATGTGTACGAAATTGACCATTAATGACCCATTTTTATGCTCAATTCATCCTATTTTAATGTGCAATCCTCATGGCGACCGTGCACAAAGTATTCAGAAGCACTCAGAAAAATGTCAAAACTGTACTGGAACATGGACACATAGAAATTTTATCATGTCCAATGTAGGTCTTGTGCAAAATGAGAATGTATATCAATCTAGAATTCATACACAATTCATATTGGTTTGTCGGAAAAATCTTGTAATCAACTTGGTAATTAATCGAGCGACTAATGGTCGCGTTCGCTCCGCTCATGCCTTAAAATATCTTGACCATTAGTCGCTTAGTCGCTTACTTAACCTAGTTGATTAAATATAAAAATAACTATAATATTAAGATATTGGATTAGGTACCTATTTATCAGTGCTCATACCATATGTTCTGATTAAGGGAAGGTTTTGGTGGAATATATCATTACTATGTTTCATCTTAACTATCTACCATCCGACAATTGCCTGTAATAATTATTATGGAAACTTTTCGTTAGGTACATTCGTTTGCAACTATACAGTGATTAAGGGATCACTAAGAATTACAGAAATTTTCAAGATAGTTTCATGATTTGAATATCAGAAAAGATGAGATACTTGAATTCATAAATTAATAGATGCTTCTTACCTTTATTATATTATTTGAATAGAAATTAATTTGGTTTATTTCAACGACATAAAATAAATAAAATATTGTCATAAAAAGTTTGAATTAATCAAATTGTCACATTAACCTCAAGTTTTGGCCGAGTTGTAATTGTATGATTGAGTGAAACAAACACATAATTCCAAGTAATTATGAATATTCTTTTAATTCATTCATTCTTGTCAGTCACCATCATATCGAATTTTGGTCGATTAGTAATTATCCATTAGCAAATATTAATTTCGAATTAATTCATTCTTTTTCTTTCGATATCCTTTTTTACATCGGATGAGATTTAAAGATCAAGAATTATCAAAATAATAACTCTGCAGTTTATTGGACCAGAAGTAACATTTCTGAATAAAAATCCCTGAAAATAGGTATTAAATTGCGAACAAGCACCATGCATCAATATCTGAAAAGAATTTTTTTTTTCTACGGATCTTCGCGAATTACACAAGCCTTTGTATCGTTATAAAGCAGCCGAATGTAAAATTAAAAAAACCGATTGGATATTTAGTTCTGAAATAATTCGAAAAAATACAAATAATTCGATCGATTTGGCTGATGAGCTATCTAAGCGGAAATATTCGGAACACAAATAATTTACCCTGAAATTTCGAGTTTTCAGTTCATTTCGTCACAAAGTTGGTTTTAGATTTCATATTTGAGGGTATTGATTGCTGGGCACCAGAGCTGTGTCGAGCATTGAAGAAAAGTGCTTCGAGCACAAAGCATTAAACCCTATTGAAAAGTGCTCCGGAATCTCGAGCACTAAGCCCTAAGGAATGCTCACGATTACTAAGCACTTTTGGAAAGTAATTCGTTTACACGAGCACCGAGCACTAAGCACTTTTCAAAATTATTCTTTGTATTTTACATCCAAATGTCTCTTAGTTTTAAAATTTTTATTTTAATGTCTTGATGTTTTCTTTCGAGTGTTATCGTGTTTTGAACTGGCCTAATTGAAGTTGACAATAGTTTTTTCTCAGCAAGTCCAACATTGTCGTTCACAAACAAACATAAAGTTACCATGACGTCATTTAAAAAAAATTGGAAGAATAGCATGTGGTCTCGAAACAGAAAATAAAATTCGAAAAGTTATAGAAAGACAATGACGTCTTGGCAACAAATAAGATGGAAATTTTTCTCGTGGCGAAGCTAAAAAATGCTGTCTGCAATGAAAACACGTTTTCTGAGCTCTTTATGTCATTCATTAGGTGAACAGACTGTAACTTGAATATTCCCCAATAAATAATTTGAAAGCTTGATTATAGAAACTTGCATCATCTATCAAAAAAAGGTTGCATTGCTCCATAGAATTTCCCAAAAAAAATTCGTCATAAAACATGACAATTTGTTCTCCGTGTCAAAATAATGGAAACATAAAGACTTGTTCCAAACCATAACATACAGCGAGATCTTTTTTTAACACCAGAGTTATAATGAAGGAAAAACTTAACAACTTAGATATCTATAGAGGTTGAAAGAAAAAAATTATTATTTTAGTTCTTTGTCTATTCCAATCAGGCGGAAGTCCGTCATTTTCATGTTCCGACAAGTCCATAAAGGGCTTAGTGCTTGGTAATTTCTGAAAGTTCTCGGGAGCACTGCGATGCTTAGGAGCACTTTTTAGAATTACTAAGCAATAAGCCCCTTCAAAAAATTCGCGAAACACCAAGCACTAAGCACTGGTTCACTCTAGTGCTCGCGAGTACTGTGGTTACGAGCACAAAAGTGCTTCGAGTGCTTTCACGAGCACTAAGCACAAGACTTCGGCACTGCTCTGCTGGGCACCTGAATATAATATTTTAGTTCCGATCGAATTCCTTACTTTGAACATATTCTACAAAAATTCAGTCTTCAGGATACGGCAGGGTGTGAATATATTCATGTTGGTTATGTTTCCCGAGTTATAAATATAAACAAACTAAGGAATTTGATTGGAACTAAAATATTATATTTAGTTGCTCAGCAATACCATGAAGTTGTGCGCATTTTGTGTGGATGCCTGAAATAGGATCTGAAGCCATTTTTGTGATGAAATAATTTTTAGTTTATTCCTCACAAATGTCGTCATGTCGTTGCTGGGCAATTTAATAAAAAAAAAATTCCTCACTTTGAATATATTCTACAAAAATTCATATTTGAGGGTATTGCCCGATACCTGAATAAAATACTTTAGTTCCGACCAAATTCCTTACTTTGAATATAATCTACAAAAATTCAATCTTCAGGGTAAGGCAGGATGTGAATATATTCATGTTGGTTATGTTTCTCGAGTTATGATGATTTAAATTTTCGAAAAATATATACAAAGTAAATGATTTGATCGGATCTAAAATATTATATTTAGGTGCTCAGCAATACCATGAAGTTGTACGAATTTTGTTAGGATGCCTGAAATAGGATCTAAAGCCAAATTTGTGATGAAATAATTTTTAGTTTTCTTCACAAAAATTCGCATAAGTGTTAATGTCGTTGTTGGGCACCTAAATAAAAATAAAAGTTCCTATCAAATTCCTTACTTTGAATATGTTCTACAAAAATTCAAGTTACTATAACTCGAGAAACATAACGAACATGAATATATTCACACCCTGCCGTACCCAGAAGATATCTCTAAGATCATTGCCTTCGAAAGTTGACGTTTTTAAAGTAGGATATGCTAACAGAATTAACATCATATTCCGGCAAAAAATTTAGAACTAACAGATGTTTGAGAAAAACTATGACACTCCGCCCCCTATAAGAACAATAAAATGAACTAACTATATGCAACATGAAATTTTATGACGTATAAGAGAACAAAGTTCAAAAGCAAATTCATGGAAACTTTTTCAAAAAACTTCCCCCCTCTATGCTTCCAAATTTAAAAATCGTTTAGGATCTACCAGGTAGGTAGTCTGTTGTACCGTAGGTATTTATTATCTTGCACCTTGTGTTAGTTCTACCATGAACAGACTGTCATCTGGTGATGCAAAACACCAAAATGTATGGATTTGTGTATAATAATTGTTGTTTATCTTAAATGTGCAGTTTTTGTGATTTTACGTTCATAAGACAGTTTCGGTTCGCTTATTTGGAAATATTGCTGAATTCAGATTATTTTCTGAAAGGAAAGGAAAATACAGAAGGAATTACATGAAGATTTTTGGATTTAACAGAAAGATAAGGTAAGTGAACTAACTAGTAATAAGCTTTACGCTTTACCTCCTTATCGAACCTGCCTAGAAATAATGTATGTTTGTATATTGTATTTTATGGATTAGGACTACGTATAATCATTAATCAAATCTTTTATCAAACACCGACCTGATAAGAAACATTCAGAATTTTTATGAATCAGTGGTTTTCTCAAATCAGTGTCAAAGTGCAAGTTCCATTGCATCAAACAATAAGTTCCAGTTTGACGAAATGCAGCCCAATTACATGAAAAAAAACTTTGGGGACTTCTATTTTAGGGGTACAATATGAATCCGTATGTAATGAAACCTTCTGCTTTAGTCGAATGCATTGAGTGACTACATTAGATATAAATACTGAAGCAATCCAAGTATGTATTTATAAATACTTAATCGATATAATATTCAATAATCCATAAAATTGAACGCTCTCGATATTTCATCGAAGGGAATGTGAAATTAGAAAACAGTTTTGGGTTTTCTCTCGATTAAAAATGCAGTTTCCTTGTGAAATAACTTGTGGTTTTTCATAACCTGCAAAATGAGTAATGAAAAGGTTTTCATTGAAGACAAAACTATTCATCTAAGAATTCGAATTAAAATATGAAATAATATTCCATCGTGGTCCTAATGAATGAAAGATTTTTGAATAGTTACCTACTAAGTTCCATGATTGAAAATGAACATTTTTTTCGGCAACCGTCCGGGAAGTAAATATGAATTTTTCGTCGACCTCAAAATAAAAGATGATTCTGATGTGTACGAAATTGATCATTTAATGCTCAATTTCTGCTATTTTAATGTGCAATCCTCATGGCAACCGTTCACAAAGTATTCAGAAGTACTACGAGAAATGTCAAAACTCTACTGGAACATAGATACATAGAAATTTCATTAAGTCAAATGTGAGTCTTTTGCAAAATGCGAGTATATTTCAATCAAGATTTTATACATAATTCTTATTGAGATCGTCGGAAAAAACTTGTAATCAACTCGGTTATTAATCGAGCGAATGGTCTCGAACTATTAACGCGTTCGCTGCGCTCATGCGTTAAATATCTTGACCATTAGTAGCTGTCTTTAATAACCTAGTTGATTAAATAACTATTAATTAATGTAGTTGATCACCCCATAGGAACGAAATAACGGCTGACATTTCATATTAAATAAGTTGTCAAAAGTTGGCATGTTTTGTGTCGCAATTCGCAATAATTCATCATTCGATGGTGTTGCTGATAAAATAGTGTACGAAACACGTCCGAAAATAATTTTTTTTGGACTGGCAGACTTCCAAAAAACCCTACCTTCCGGACTCATTACGTAAATTACTATTGTATTTGCCTGTATTTAATGGAATTCGACAGATTGTTGTTGTCAATATCAATTACCTACTCATTTGAAAAATGTATTTCCTTTGCTCCCAATGGTTTATTGAATTCGAATTTTTTCTGAATACTTTGCTGACGAATCTATACGTCACGTAAATACGCTATATTCTATGTGACTTGAATATTGAGATCAAGTCACAATTTGCAATGAAAAATCTCATTTATTCATTAAATATAATATGTTTTTTCATTATCTATATGTCGAAAGAAAATTTGTAAAAAGGACAACAGTATTATGTGGATTTAACTGGTATTTTTTTTAAATTTATTTTTCAATTCAATAGTTTGAGACAAAAAATTGTGATCAATTCATTTGTTTTTCTGATTTCTGTATTCACTACTTCGAAAATAATTAGAAAATGGCAGTTGTTCTTGTCTGGGGCAAGAACGTATAGGGTTTTGAAATCCTTGATGAAGTAACGAAAGTCGCTCTTTTGAAGGATCCAAGTCTATGAAGTATGTTTCCTGACGACGGCTGGCCAGTACTGGCAGAAACGTTGAATAGTAGAAGCGAAAATGATTGAAATGGTTCATCAAATAACATTTAATAAACGACATTTAAATTTAATTATGAGTGCATTTTCAATTTATAAGGTACTAGTTGGTGGCCGTGATTTCGTCTGCTCATTGAAATTTTGCAAAACTGACACAACGGTCAAGGAGTCTGCCAGTATTCGGGTCGCGCACACTCACCCGCCGTGCGTCGGACCGCATACTTACAAACTTTTAACGTTTAAGATATTAATAGGGGAGCATCTTTTTTCAAGAAAAAACATCAGAGTTAATGATTATGATGTGAATCTTGCGAAATAATGAAAGTTAAAAAAGTTTCAACTAAAAATACCCTTCGCCCCCCCCCCAAATGATACGATTGTGCTTGACATGAAAGAAATGCACTCAATCTAATCGATGCGTATTTTTGATATAAGCCAATGTGTAAACTTTCAGCACTTTATGTGACTCCGTTTTGCGAATATGTGGCAAAAACTGTTAACAGGACATTATCTTCAAAGGGCACTAGCTCCTTAATGAAGCAATTTTGCATTATATGATTTGGGTCGAATCTGTCTAAAATACGATCTATAATGTCCACTGGAAGTTTGTCGGTCTAATTACGGGACACCCTGTATATTCGGGTTAAAACATCCTAAAGACGTTGTCCGATTCCCAATGCTTTCTATTGTTGCAGTCTTCATCATTTAGTCCTCTTTCACTGATTGATTTTCTTATTCCACTATTGCATGTCGTTCTTGGTCTTCCTCTTTTTCTGTTTTACGGAGATATCCATCTCATCACTTTCTTTGGTCATCTATTCTCTGCCATTCTTTGCATATGTCCATATCATACCAGCTGTTTCCTATCTATATATTCTATGACTGTCTCTGTTATTTCCATGACTGTCTCTTATATTTTCATTTTTTCCCTCATCAAATTCGGTACCCTCTCTCTTGTCGAAGTTCTTGATGCTCGTCGTATTGCATCCATTTCTGTAGCTTCTATCCTTCTCCTCAGTTGTTCTTTCAATCGCCAAGTTTCAGATCCGTATACTAGGGTACTTTTTATTAGTGTATCATATATTCTTATCTTCCTTTTTTTCTATCTCTGTGCTCCATAGAATACCATTTAGCGAATTTATTATTTTTTGTCTTATTTATTCGTGATTTAATTTTGGTGTCATCTTTTCTTTTGTATTGACTGAAGTTGATACCCAAGTATTTGTAGCTTTCGCATTTCTTTCATATACATTACAAAATATGTGTAACTCTGGCGGTTTTGGCAACGCACGCCAGAATAGCTCGTAGATGGCAGAATTTTTCCTACTCGACACTTATCGTCACATTTTGGACAATTCACACAACATCTTTATTAATTGTAGCCAATGTCATATTCAGATGCATAAGTTATATTATTAAAAAGTTTCATTAGAATCCAATCAGTAGCTTCTACGTGATAGAGTTACAAACATCCATCCATATACTCACAAATTTTCGCTTTTATGTAGTGAGGATGACAAAAAGTTTTGTGCATATGCATATGATCATGAAATCATATTGTAGATACATCTAACTTTTTCTGAAAATTTCATTGAAACGATACACAGAGTTTATTATTGTTGTTTCAATTCAAATTTTCTGCAGGAGGTATTTTGGAATACTCACTGTGACTCTAATATTAATGTTAGTTTTTGTAGTGAAAAATTTGAGACAATACTCGTGAAAGGTGTGGTTATAATGTGTCTGCGCCTATGTAACTTGTGGGCCTATGAGAAACATGATTTCGATAGTTTGACTTCATCTTGTTTTTGTAATTTATTCAACGTTTTTAAATACTTAATGATGTGATCATTGTTGATACTCTTCTGTTTCTGTGTGCCAGATGAGTATCAGATTTTATCCAATGTACTAGAGTACATTATCTTATTCATATATTTATATGAGAAAATCTCAACTTTTCTTCATCTGTTATTTTTTTTCTGGTAGTTAAATTTGTTTTCAATACGAGTGCCGACTTTTGTATTTGAAGTTTGACAACCCTATGTATGCAATATATCAACTGAAAGCTCTAGAGATAAAACTTGTTTACAGTTACTTGAATATTTTCGTGCGATTATTCCTAGCTTTCTATTTGACTGAATAATTTCCGTAATCACTTCAGTTGGAAGTGAAGTGATTTTGACAAATAGAACACGCCTTTTTCGCATGACAATCAATGAAACGATAAAGTTTGAAATCAGAGTAGGTACCAAATAGGAATTTCGGCAACAGTTCGGAAGTAAATTCTAAAAATAATATAAATTATTCATTACTATAGCAATGAAAATCAAGGATAATAATTCACTTTCCGTTATGTTTAGAAGTAAATTGCAAACTTTGAACAAAATGTTAGGTTATGTTATTGTTATGACGAATTGAAGTGATTGTGGAAATTAAACTGATTTTGTCAGAGAGCAACATCAGTTGGAAGTTGTCAGATAGAACGCGCATCAACTGATTTTGCATCAATTTGGAAGTGATGCAGCTTCAAATATAAAGGGCCTATTTTTTACTACTTTCGACAAGCGATACATAGCAGTCGAGGATCAGATATACAAAGCAAATGTTTATTTTAGTTTTGAAATTTGACATTACAAAAGACAGAGTCATGCTTTTTTCAAGGGTACTAAAACGAAATATGTATAACTTCCTTATAATCTGAGATATGCTCATAAATGACGGCACATTGAACGACCATAATTAGATATAGATTCACAGAATGAGAGAAATATAATTGAATTAACATCTACTATCGATAATAACTCTGAAATGTTGCTGTTCGCAAGCGATCATGTTTTTCACATGTGGTAGCAAATAATACAGCATCAAATCATAATAATACCCAAAATAAGGTGAACATAGAGATCTTTTCCCCATTGTGGTCTTTGTTCTCATCTGATAGGACCTCTATCGATCCTCTATATTGATCTGAGACGACATCAGTTAATCGAATATCCATCGTATCTTTGCGTAAGCGTGTAAGTATATACAATCGCACAACCAATTAACCCATAGCCATACGCCCCATCCAAAAAATACCGTACAGACAAGTACGGCAATAAGAAGAGGCGACTTCCATCTTCCAGTTTAGCCGTAGCTTTCGTCGGTCTCGGCGGCGGTTTCCAGGGTACCCGGTCCGGTCCATAACCTGTACAGCAGCGCACACGGAGCGCACGTCGGCTACTCCGGACCCGCGGGGAGCAGAGGGACGAACCAACTTGCGCTTGCGGGACGGGGCGTGGCCTCGGCCACGAAAAGTGAGGATCAATTCGACTTATTTAATACAGCTTTCGTATTAGAAGCGTGTATATAGTTAGGAATCCACTGTAAACCGATTTGCGCTAAACTCCGGGTTTTATCTACACTAAGTACCACGGCTTAGCTCCGGCATTGTGTTTGACTAAGTGAACAAATAGATGGAGTGATATATATTGACTTCCGGTTTGTGCGCGATCGTATTCCTTCTTCGGACTTCTTCAACATTTGATTGAGGTGAGCTTTTTTGGGAATACCTGAGGACTTGATTACGTGTGTGTGCGGATAGCTCCGGGTTGAGCGCCGAGAAGGAGTTTTATGCCCATCTGCTGGTGCGGATTTCTTGCTGAACGAAGTTGACCTAACACTACTACCTCACTTGTGGAAATCGACACAAAACAATCGGTTCTCGATAATATACACGGTAAAGTAATTATTTGACCCCCTCTACTAGTACGTAATTCGGAAGTTATCTATCCCCACTAACAGAGTCCATCAAAATACTCTTTCATTGACTAATGACTAATGAAACATTTCAAGAGAAACAAGATCAAATATCATTAGCATTCTTTCCTAAGTCTTATTATAAGCCAATTCTGAAACATCGGCGCCTTCAGTTACAGTTGAATACCAATGCTTCTCTGTTTTATTTTCCGAAGTACCTACCTAGGTACCTAACATGTCGGTGCCGAAAATCAGGATTTCGCACTGGTTCAAAGAATCTATTAGAACCGAACACTCAAGCATACTTATTGTAACTGTATAGGTACGTTCATTTCATTATCACTATGTTGGCATCTGAAATTCTCGCAAAATAGAAAAAGCAATGGTACCTACATATTTCTTCTAAGAAGTAAGAACCAAGTGAGTTCGATTGCCATTCAAATGCTACCTAAGATTAGGACAACTTAATAATGTATTGAATAAAGCCAACAGATCAAGTTTCGTTGAACAATCTGAAATACAATGTTTCATTTCTATCCGCAATTTTTTCCGATGAATTGAATGCTTGTCTTCTCCAAGCTGTCAACTGCTAGAGGATTTCTTTCTGCAATGGCTAATTGAATCATGCCAATTTCCTCTTTCTTCTAATTATTTGGATCCAAAGAAAACACGATCAAGTAAAATTTCATGTTTGGGTTTCTGAAACTCTTTCTAAACATCCTTCTTGCAGATCTTTTTTCAGTGACCTTATTGGTTATAAGAGTTAATCGGAATTGAGTAAACTCCTTCAGCTTAGCATTACCTTTCAAGAGCGGAGTATCAATTATTCCCTACTAGCGTACTTATTTAAGAACCATGCTCAAATAAAACGTATTCTAAAGTTAAACTGACTAGGCATAAGATCCGTCCAGAATATTCTTCTTTTCTGTTTTGTTTCCTATCATGCATTGAGCTCTCCTTCATGTTGCTTGAATAATCATTGGTTTCTAGTCGAAGTCGATGAAATATCTTTCTCTAATGATGGCATATATGATCAAATACTTTCTCCTAACTATTATTATCAAATTTGAAAGATGAGGTTTATAATAGGGAATGAAACAAAAAATAAATATGACTCTCTTTATTGCGCTACTTTTTGAATCAGATTATCTATGAAGTAATAGAGAGCTTGTAATTTTTTGAAAGCAGTTTTGAACTATAGGGTATTCTTGTTACCATTCTAAACTAAATGGTGCTGCGTTGAATAAGTTAGATAGGTAGTTAGTCCCAAAACATCAAGTCATTCCATCTAACGAGGCGGTACCTACAAACTGAAAAATATTTGATTGAATAGATTTATTAGATTTACTACACATAACATAGTAGATAACATTCATGAAAGTATTCATATAATGTTTCGGTTAGCTATACTTTATTCAATGCGTGAATTACATTGTAAAGTTTCAACATTGAAAATCTAATACATAAGAGATTCAGTATTTGGTTTTGATTTATAGAGTGAACATTTTTTCAATTAGGTATATTTTGATAGCTACTACTATCGTTAGAGAAAAGGCATTTTTGAAAAAACGAACCGAAAAACTCTCTTGTATTAATTTTTTATTAGAAAATAAGATTGTCTTGACTCATGACATCTTGTCTTATGGAGGAATTCGTTTTTTGGCACAAAAGAATGTACCTTGTTAATATCTATTTTCTTCATTCATTATGTCGAAGACCCTTTTGAGAGAAACAACTCAACCGCCATTGTTCCTAAGTTTCGTAGGTTTCTGATATACGCGAGTATTTGTAATATTTCCATAAGTTTAAAACAATCAGAAAAAATAAGTGAAGCCAATGAACAAAAGGCTTCAATAAAATGAACCAATGACATTGACGACCTATACCTATACATCTCGGAAATCATCAGATGCATCTGAAATAGGTATTTTCGTTTCAGATCACGTAGTTTATCATTATTATTACCTGGAAATTTCGATAAAATTTATTATTCTGTTTCATTTAGAAATATTCACGATCATCCGACGGTTGCTGTTACCTATGTGTTAACGAATGGCCAAACAGACTTAACTTTGACCGAGGATTGTTCGTTAGCAAGTCCAAACTAACCTTTTGAGATTGTTTCCGGTTAAATAGGTATAAGGAATTACAGATAATGTTGTCTGAGTTGTAGATCATTTTCTTCGAACAATCTCGCAGAAATAGATTGTTTCAACTTGTTGCCACCGTCAATAGTTTTCTTGAAAAAAAATCTGTTCTATAGATTCCTAAAGGTAATCAACCATTTCATCATATACATATGACTATTCATTAAGTTAGAATTACTCAAACCGTATTTTTTCACATCCAGTAAACAGTTCTTCCAAAAACTACCTAGTTGTTTCATCAGTTTTTTTTTGTTTCTTTGACTTTGACGATTTCATTTCCGACCATATTAAGAGAATATGTTTCAAAATAATAATATAATATCTATGAAAAAAATAACACAGTAATCTTAAACGTTTAATCTCATAAATGAAAACTTTATTGCAATTCTTTAATTCTAATATGATAATTATAATACTATTATGCGTATAATAAAATAATAAGCATAAATAAATAATATTCAAATATCATCAAATATTCTCTTCAATCAATTTCACCCAATTTTATTGTATGGCCACTAAACTATTCGGTGAACGGGCAGTACTTATTGATACAATTTATAGAATGTGCTTGAAAGAAGCGAGCTGAAGTTTTTCGGGCACTGTTTTTCAAAATAATTGGTGAAAACAAATTATCGCAATACGTATATGCAATTGATCATAACATTATTCCAAAGCGAATAAAAAAATAGTTTGTGAAAATGCGTTAATTGATGAACTATTATAATTTCAAAACACATCGTAACTTTTGGTTTCAACTGACAAAATTCAGTCAATATCCACTGAAATAAAACTCGATAGTCGAAAAAAATTTTGACTGTCAAACTCATTTTCCTACTTTCGAAGGTACAATCTAGAGCAGTAACTGGAATAGCTTCTCTGGCAACAAAGAACAAATCCCAGCGATCTATCGTCAGCTCAAGCTCCTCCTCGCGAACAAAGTTAAGTTCGGGATTAGAAAAAGAAGCAGAATTCACACGTAAGGCGATTAGTGGGCTCTCTACTAAATCCAGGGATCCTGTAAAGAGCATTATCATTATATTATGATTATTATGGATTTTCAGCTCAATTCGGGACCTCGGCAACTCAGTCGACGTCGGTATCTCTCGCAAATCACTCAAAAGTTGAGGTTGCTCCAATTTAAACGTGTACGCTAGGCTTGTTCGAAGAGTTTATTTATTGTTCAGAACTTCGTGTATTTGTTTGGTTGTTTATTAGTGTTATTGTGTGAGACAATGATGTTTATGGTGATCGATTCAGATATTTTAGAGACGGTGTTGAGTACTTGTGGTATGCCTCAAAGATTTTATTCATGCACTAATTATTTTTTGTGAAAATAAATCTGATAAGATAGCGATAGTCAAAACAATGAGCAATATGTCGATAATTTTTTATGGATGCGAAAAGATTCCAAAAACTAATTTTATCCACTATTATAATGTATAATCTACCCATAATACGTCTGTTTACCCGGCCATAATAATACCCATTACCTAATCAAAAGTGAATAATGAGTTATTATTCACTGCTGTCAGCTGTTCCATAGATTTTGCCCCAAAAATATACTCTTTAAATTGATATTTTTTCAGTATTCCTACTCCAACTAACAAATAACAATTTTAATTACAAAATATACATTGACAAGTTCTCCCAAAATTTCCTGTATGTCAACTTGACTCTCTATACACTTGTAATAAAAGGGTCTTTCCATATTCGCCAAATGTAGAAATCGGGAATTCTAAAATTCTTATCTAATGATTTGCTCTATATCTCGAACGTGCTGAGCTTAATTAAGCTTTTCCATTATCCAATTTCTGTGTATAGATAGGTATCGTAAGGATCAAAATAGTCGAAATTGAATTAATTAATCGAATTTTTGGATACAATTCTTTCATACTCTAGATGCATCGTAGCGTAGGTGTAAATATTATCAAGGCTACCTATTATCGATTTCCCTATATTTACCCAGAAAGAAATAAAAATCTTTTCATTCATATTATCTTCTGGGTGTCGTATTCAAAGTTATGTTGTATAGTATCAATCAATTCAATAAATTGTCAATAATCATCTCGGCTTAAAACTATTATATTAACGACACAACTGCGGTATTCGTTACTTGTTACGCCATCTGTGGAACGTTATAAAAACTAACGGATAGTAAGACTAAAATTAATTCAACTGTTCGTCGCCATTTTAGTTATCCCTTTTATTGATTTGAAGTGTTGTAAATTTTGAATTAATAAAAGTGAAAAATACCTATGGATA
This sequence comes from Propylea japonica, assembly GCA_013421045.1. Taxonomy (NCBI): domain Eukaryota; kingdom Metazoa; phylum Arthropoda; class Insecta; order Coleoptera; family Coccinellidae; genus Propylea; species Propylea japonica. The sequence continues at coordinate 13,051,810 of CM024239.1, read as the reverse complement.
TAACAGAAAAATGAGATTTTTCCAAGATATTTCAGCATAAGTTGTCACAATATTTTTCTTTCACCTATTCCAAAATTCATTTGGTTTTAAGACTTAAAGCTGAAGTTGAAAAATTTGAGAGAAACCCTGAGCAGGTGCTTTTGAACGCTCGTTCATTGGTGGAGCAATAATGTTATTACCTCGAAATTTTGTATAGTATTCAAGATTCATGTTAAGTATATGAACGCAAAATTTTAGCACGATCGGAATTATATTCTGGAAATTATTCAAAAACGAAGTATACCAATTTTCATTCACAAAATAAATTTCACTCGAATCGGATATCTTGTTATGGAAATATGTAGGTTCTTCTTTTCAATATTCCAATTGTATTTTCTATGGTTCTGTTTACACTTTGGCCAAAAAATTTTGCATGAGAAGAAATTACAAGGTGTCACTCTTTTCTGTATCAATATGTAATGAGAACATAGATTTATAATACTAACTAGATGGCGAACCTTTCAAAAATCTTGAGGCAAACGGCGGCCATTTGCAGTTTGGGGTGAATTTGGGAGGTGTCACTTTTTCTATGAATTGAAATATTAGAATTACCAATATTCCTTTATTTATTTTATTTCAACGAATTAAAATGATAGGATTACCAATATTGTTTAATAACTAATCACAAGAATCGAAAATATTTATAATTTTAATAGACCGAAATGATGTCAGAGTTCACAGAACACTAATATATAGAATTCGTTTTTCATCACTTCTTTCAAAGGAATGTCTATGTTTCAATCAAAATTCGAGCATGGACCTATTATAAATCTATGAATTCGAGCACAGATGGCATAAAACATCAAAATATTTGTGGTTCACCCCAAACTGCAAATGGCGGCCATTTGCCTCACTTTTTTCTACGTGACAGTAAGGAAGTTCGACGTCCAGTTAGTATTATAGGTCCATGAATGAGAAATACACTGGCAATACTTATTGTTGGAGAGTCCAGAAATGTTGTCAAGCTCTTTCTCAAAAGAATAACAGTACTATTTGAATATTAATTCAAAACCAAGAAAAATCAGTCGGTTACAACACCGTATGAGAAGTACCTACGGTTTTATTGGAAAAATTTCTCCCCGATTTAAAACATTTCGATTTTTTACATGGAATGTAATTTCATATTAAGAACATAATAATTTAGGAATAACTTCAATAGCTAGAACTTCTGTTGCTCTGGGTACCTATATTGTTTCTCGGGTCTTTTTTATATAGGTACTTTGGCACGCAATATGTACCTACTTATTAACGGTGTAAGGAAATGAGCAAAATGACAAATTTTGTTGGGGATGTATATTATTCTATACCTACATTTTCCTTCGTTACGAATTACGATACATCAAGATACTCTCTCAAGAATCAAAAGTTTGTTAAAATAGTACATACCTCAGTGGTTGTTTTATAATATAGAAAAAGTTTTGGTGAATACATTCATCACCAAAACCCAAATGATGAATTTATATTTTCCGTATGAAATCAAATACTTCATACCGCAAGAATGTTCAAAACTTGTAAAAACCTTTTTGTAACCAATAAAACAAGCTATGATCACCATAAAACCCTCTCCATTCCACAAAACCATCCAATATGCCGAAAGAATTGCAGCGTTTTGTCCCAAAATCAGGCTTGTAATTTCTATTTTTTCTTGGAAGACAAATCTAGAATTCATGTTTACGATGCCCGTTTGACCTATTCAAGATCTCAGGTAGACAGACTTACTACTGTAGCCCCCTCTCGAGATACTATCGGTGTCAGAACCCCACTCTGAGGTTGATGCAAGTCTTGTAAGTTTACACCGATTTCACGGCGGTTTGCACTTGCAACTGGCTTCCGAATTTCGCACAAATAAAGATCGAATTTCGACATAAGTATAGGCCAATTTAGGTAGGCGGCTATGTCCGCACCTCCTTGAAATTGGGGTATCGTTTAAGGTTTAAGGTACCTACCTGTGATTTCGGAGAATATGATACGCGTTTAGTGTTATAAAGTTCATTCCGTGTCTATCTATCTTAGTCCTATTGCATCTATTGGACATAATTCATACCATAATTGACATATTATGTTAGTTTGATTTTGAATCTGAATAAAGAAATGAATCAATCGACTGAAAGGTAGCTAGAAGAACGGAGATGAAACTACATTATTCGCATCATTTTTTGGATATTCTTTATGGGGTTCCACGTTTAGTGAAATTAATGAAACCCTGATCATTTAAAAAATAATGTTTTGTATGTTGCCAACGCTCAGGTCATCAAACAACAATATAAAGATTTTTTGAGATTATTACAAGAAAAATTATTCATACTGATACATGGGTAGAGGCATTGTATATTATTCTTCCACGAGTTCAAAAATCCCGTGAAGGGATCAGCGGCGTCGCAAGAGTGCGGCTATTTTTAATGTCTATCCCCTGAAATATATCCTATGCTGAATTTAACTGTACATTTATTATGGCTCCCACTGAAAAATCCTGGCTCCATTGTAACCTTGAGTTGATAAAACTCATCATATTCAGGCAAAACGATAAATATTGAATTCAGAAAAAAATTTCATAAATGAATTTTCGATAAGTACTTCCTCTAGAAGGTATGAGTCGAATTGATAGAAGTTTCTCCGAAATATCAAATAAAAAGCCATTCGGATACATCTTCGAAAACATGTTATTATAATACAAAATATCTAGAACTGAAATCTTACCATAAATATTAGTAACAACTGAGCAATAGGTGTAGCTATTTCGTTAAATGAAACTATGTTCAATATCAATCTGAAGTAGATTGTTAGCTTTATGCATCCACAATAGGGATGTTGACTATTTTTTGGAATTCATTTTATTTTGTAGATAAACCCTATACAAACAAGAAAATATTACTTTTTTCTTAAAAATATAGTATTTTTCAATAAAAAATACGTTGAAGAAAAGAGAATTAATTTTCCCGCGGAAACGGCACGTTATGATGATTACGTTAATAGTCGGTAGACATCATAGACTAACAAAATTTTTAGTTTGTCAGTTTGTCTATGGTAAACATTATATTTTATGTTCTGTGAAACATACTTTGACTTCTGTCAAAGAGAACTGATTTTCCCTGATTCCTTGTAGAAAAGTTCAATTTAAGCCTTCAAAATAAATGAATATGTCGGTCTATAAAAGCTGAATGATGTGTTTCTTTTATTTGTAATAATAAATATGAGTTAAAAGTTTGCTACTTACAGAGACAATTCTACGTTTTTAAGCTCCACTGCACAAAAATCTTTGTTTTCAGCAAAGAAACTTGCGACCATCAGGGATTCAATCTTCGTTAAGTTACTACTATTACCCTTGATGAATCCTATCTCCTTTATAAAGAAAATTGTAGATTTTCGTTCTTGTAACGAATAATCGAACTATTCTGTTCTCTTTCAGCTTTCAACTTCTTGAGTTCGAAACATAGATATGATATTCTATATATTTACTATGGTTCAAGTCACAAAACCGTGGGTTTCACAAAGCTTGATTGGGCAATCAAATCGTTCGTTTTGAAGTAAGTCGATGGTTTATGTCAAAAATGAACTGAAAATTGCAGAGAAATGATGACATTTCAATAATCAAGGTGATAGGAGTTTTGTGGAACCCGGCCTATGAATGTATTTTGTTGATCTGAGCACCGAACATTCGAATTTGCAATGACAATACGGCATAGTGACGTCAATTACCTCTGATTGGCGTTCGCAGTCGCGTGATAGTTGATAATAAATAACATGATTTGAATCAGCTTTATTTAATTCAACGAGAATAATAAGATCACTAAAATGGTTTTTTAGGATTGCAAAAATTTCCTTCTATGAGGAAAACCTCAGTGAATGAAAAAAATAATTAAGACTTTTTTCTGAATGTTTATCCAAAGGAAAAATATAGACGTCTCCAATTGATTGAATTTTTAAGTAAGAATTATTTTAGTTAATTCAACAAATAACAATATTGTAATATAATTCATTTTGATGGATGAAATTCTTGATGTTGGAACATTTATTATTTGGGATATTTCCATCACTTTCGCTTTTTCTATTCAACCGAGTATTCAACGTTTCGGCCAGCTGTTCGTCAGAAAAATTACTTTGTTTTTTTCTGACGACCACTGAATTGAAAGAATTGAAGAAAAAACTGTTTTTTAGTTGTTCTTCTGAACATTACAAGTCTATATCTTTCTAGAATAATGTAGAGTGTTTTCCTGACGTTGAATAGAAGAAATGAAAATGATGCAAATAACCATATAATACTTCAATATTTTCCGATTTATATGATATTTTCTATAGCTTTTGAACTGTCTGACTGATGAATCATATAGATTTGACTTTCCCTATTGAAATTTGATATCAATGCGTACTTTTCAAAACCTGTGTATTAATAACCATATCTCCTGTAGTAAGAAAATTATCTATTCTACCATAATTGTATATGAAACAAGTTGCCCAGCCCTAAGGATACTTCAGTTCTTCTTTTGTCCCATATCACATTTTTTTATTTCGACCCGATTTGTTGTCATTCTTCAAATATTCTTTGAAAATTTGATTCCGGAATCAGTTTGAAGATCTCGAAAGTGTTTGAGAAGAAATTTTTTCACACTATTATAGTAGTCGTACGTATCTCTTTGAAATATGCAAGAGATATTTGTTTAGATTACCATTCTCAGAATTTTTGTCCCATTATTCTCATCCCGAGAAGAGATTTTGTCGTAGTCACTTAGCATTGAAAGTTATTATTACCTATTGTTACGTGTTGAAAAGCTTTACCTGCCAGTTTTTACGTCAGTACTGTTGTTCTTTACTGTTCAGTATATAAGGGTTGAAAACACTAAAAGATACTGCTAGTAACTAATGTTGTGGAAAATATTCACTGTCAGTTTGTTTGTTAATGCTTTTTTAATGTTAACAGTGGATGTTGTCAAAACCTTTATCAACTAGTTGTTGTCAGCTGAAAACGGTTTAATCCTCAGTCCAGCCATCCGAAAACATAATAAGTTGCGAAATACAAGTTCACTTAACAGGCCAGAGTGGCCTAGTTATGATCGAATAAAATGAATGAATTTTTTCGACAAGCTTCCGGTAGGTACTTACTTCCCAGATAATTTTTCTCGGAGAAAGTAGCATTTCCTAAGCTAAATCAATGAACGAGCGCTCAGAAGCACCTGCTCAGGGCTTTTCTTAAAATTCATTAATAATTTTCGAAATTCAGGCTATGAAGCTACCCTGAAATTTAGTTCGACAGTCTTCGCGTTCGAAAGTTACTTCCAGGTGTCCGAAGTATGTTCTCCATAAAAATATTAGACAATCTCGAAGCAACATATTTTTGGATGTTGACCATAATGAACGTTGATGGATTTTTATGTGTGAGGTCTATGAGGAAATTAGGAGAGCCTGCAAACTTCTGTCGGTAAAGGTAATTTAAGGAAACAAATGAGAATTTGTGCGGTCATGTCGAACATGAGTTTTGGAAAAATTTAGTCTCTTTATCTTTGTTCAATTTATGATATTAGTTTCTTCTACCTAGAAGTAAAGATGTACCCTCTACTACTCCAACTGTAATTGGGTCAATTTTTTACCTATTTAATACGAGTGTTATACCTTTTTGAAAAGCTGAGAAAACGGAGAAACGTTCAAAAGCATCTGCAGAATAATTTCCATATATCTTTTTTTTTTGAGAAAAGCGCTTCAAAGTTGAAAACATACGGTGAAAATTCTTCATTTGTAACATTAGTCGAGCTGTCTTTTTTAACTGTTCGTGGAAGGTTCTGTTTTTTTTTGATGATTTTTATCAATTGTGACCCTCTCTTACATAATACATAAAAATAACAGACCTTAGAAAGTCTAATCCTGGAAAAAACACAAAAAATGAGGCATCTAAAAAAATCTTCAAAATTCAATATCTCAATAACGGTGAAATTTCGGATAACATATTATCGGACCAAATTCATCAGAAACGACCTGAAATATAACGTCCTTCCATATTCAGTAGGACTTACCCTGTAATGTAATCCTGTATATTTCAATGAGAAAGATCAACTGAGGATAAATAGGTTGAAGCATCCTCAACTTCGCAGTCAAAAACCAGATCAACCTCATTGTACTCGAGACTAAATCAAGTCTTCCGCTTTGTCGTGAATATGGGAATTCCATGTTCTTCTTCCCTATCGCTGAACACCAAAGAATTAAGACATATCTCGGGAGATAGCAGTCGGCAACTTTGACGGACGGCCAACCATGAGAATCAAGCGTTCTGTTATTCACAGCCCGATGGGTTTTCAATATAAGGCTCATTAAAGAGGATGTAAACTTCAAAACCAATATCCGCCCCGATATTAAATCAATAAAATCATTCGCCTCGACTTTTTATGCGTTTTTGATCTCCCCAGCACGGTTTTCCCGGCCCTCTTTGTTCAGAATTGCAGATGTTGGAAACCGCATTCGAAATCAAGTGAGCGTTATGGAGTTGATCGTAAATACCGAGTGAAGTCGTCGTTATTGGTTTGTCGAGGATTTTGAAATTGCACATTTGGTAGCCTTCGGGGAGGATATTGCGAATTTGTGAGCAGAATTGGTTGCTGAGGCTACACTTTATTTTTGAAAAAGATGGCTTATGTTGAGCACTTTAAATTAGATAACTATAGTCCATTCACGAAAGGTTGAGCCGTCGGTTGGCCATGGAAATTTGGCATATTCCACTGTGTATATTAAAATTTTAGGTTATGTTCTTTATTTTCTTGTCAGATCGATACGCAATGTTGTCAATATGGCATAGATTTGTCTGACAACTCACAAGCTCATCGGACGAGGCCGGGTACATTCGGCAACGTTGACTTTATTTTACGTTATGACAGCAAATACTGCCAACTTCAGAAAAATAAAGAAACGCCTACTATGTACTCAAACTTTCGTGAACGGACTATACCTGGCTATGATATGTCTGAATTCCAAATGTACCCGAATTCGTATTGCCACTTATTAGGAACACCCACTTGTTTTGTTTTTTTTTTGTAGAATTTGGGTTCTGTCAAAAAATTAAAACTCTTATTATTAGATGAGGCTATTTTATTTTTATCCTGGGCAATCTCATCCAGCAGGCGGAAAGAATATGGTGGCTCGATATTTTGCACCTTTCCTGAAAATTCCTGGTTGATACTTTTTTCTAGAATAGATCATATGCAGAAACTTATTACAATGAGTTTCGTCTAAAGCCTGTGTCACCACTTACTGATACGTTACTTACTGATGGTTATCTGGTAGATATCGTCGTTATAAATTCATCTGTATTTATTACATCGAAATACTTTTAGGTTTTTAAACGCTCGTTCTCCTTAAACGTGTGTTCATCGTTTTACCCAAATGTCTGTATTTTAGAATTTTGAGCCGAAAACGATAAGCTTCTACTCCCTGATGACGAATTCGAGGTCAATTTCAATTCTGTCCGTGGGGCCGTCTGGCCTAGGTTAGCACAATAACTTTCGAAAGGATTGTCCTAGAGACTTGATGGCCATAGTGTCAACAGAACCATAGAAAATTAAATTGGAATATTGAAAAGAAGAATCTCTATATTTCCGTAACAGGACATCCGACTCAAATGAAGTTTATTTCGTGAATCAAGACTGATAGCTATACTGAATATTCGTGCAAAATTTCAAGAGGATCGCATCATCAGAACCAAAGAATTTAATTTATTAAAATATTTATTTTTAAATATGTATTTCATTTTATGAATGATTTCTAGAACATAATTCCGATTGTGTTGAGATTCTGCATTTATATATTTAGTATCAATCTAAAATCTCATATAAAATTTGAGGCATTAGTCTTATTGCTCCACCAAAGAACGAGCATTCAAAAGTTTCTCCTCAGGGCTTTTCTTGAAATTTAATATAGAATATCATATATTTCACAAACCGGAAAGGATATTTGCCACATTGAAAAATGTAAAAGGCTTCAACTCAACTTAAATGAATAGAGATATGTATATTCATTTCAATGAAATCATCTAGATAGCTGTCAGTAACTCATCAGCAAATGGTGAAACAGGCCCTTAGGGCCTGTTGTGCGTGGCACAAGTTTTCGACTTCTCATTAGGGCTTTTATAGGGGTAATGTATCAAAATTTGTATTCAGGAAATTCGAAAAACGAAACAGAGGTGATTCGTTGAGTGTTGCTGATAATATTACCACATAAAGAGACCTACAAAAATACAGAAAATTTGAAATGGAAAGTAGAATCAAGAAGAGATCATGTGTTTCATTTACAATCTTCTATAAAAATATATACCGATTCATAAAAATGCAAATATTCATTTAATATATTTATTTTTTTGTTTCAGATTTAAATGTGGCCAAACAGCCTTACTGCTGGGTAAGTTCACGAGTTTTTCTTCTCAATGGTCATTTATTATTTTCACGATTTGATGATTAAAAATCATAATTTCATTCCTAAAATACTAGGGGTTACTTAACTGCAAGGCAACTTTTTTCATTGATTTAGTTAAAATAGAGTTTTAATTTCTTTATTTTATATCTAATTTCAATACGCTACAATACGCTAATTCTTTATGAACGAATACTTGTTTTTCATTTTCTGTGCTATACTTAGCATAATAGGCGATTCTCAATAGCTCAGAGAAGTTATAATAATAATACTGTGCTTCTCAAAGCTATATGATTTCAATCAATTGAATATTCTTTCAAATGCTTAGATCTAAGAATAATAACGAAATGATGAACAATAAAAAGAAGTATAGTCGAACTTCTATAACTCGAATATTTCGATACCTCGAACGAAATAGAATTATCAGTTCTCTGAGGAAATCCCAGTGATTCCGACTACTCATTTCATAGTTAAGCAAAGGCCATATATGACCTATGCCATCAAATTCAGCTCTCCAGTTTTACTTTTATCTAACAAATCAAGATACATATTTTCTCCAATTCCCCATTTTGAAGTAATTATCTTCGTTTAAATGTTACTTGATTGAAAATTGTTGAATATCTTTCCGAACACACCTTATATAAAACGAGAAGTTAAACTGGTAGTTGCTAATAAGCCAACGTAAATCTAATTTTAATTGATCACTCGATATCTACTCGTCCTTTATGCCAATCTCATTCACTGAAACTACAAACTTCGCATATCCCGCCACAACTCATTTGGTACCCAATCAACAGCATAAAATCGAAGATTAAAGTGATATCCATTCGGTCGTCTTGCCCATTATCCAACTAAAACCTACGCACGTGTGCATGTTTGAACTGGCTCTTAGTCTCTTCATCAGCACCACCTCCATTCAAGTTGCTCTAGGGCTGATAACACACACCCTTCAAAACTTGCATATTCGCCTCCTTTGGCCAATCTAAAATCCTATACAAATCTTGATTACTCGTTTTTTTTCGATTAATGATTCGAATAATCGAATTGACCAAACTAAAATCCTACAAATCTTAATAACTGGTTTTTTTCGGATTCGATTTTTTTCGAATAGTCGAAATTCGACTTTATTCACTTCCGTACTTGAATATCGACAACCATGAACTCAAGCAAACAAGATCATCAAAAAAATCAACATATTTTTTCGACTACCACATTCAGCTGACACAAGTACATTTATGTAATGAAATTGAATATTAAATATGTTTTTAGTTGTTCCTTGGTTTAAAAGTTCTGACTTTCTCTCCGAATACAACGAAAAGTTGAACTCGTAGGTATTTTCTGATTAGTTCTTAATTGGTCACTCGATACCTGTCTTTATGCCAATCTCATTCACTTAAACTACAAAAACGAAGATTATGGTGATATCTATTGGGTCGTCATGCCCATTATCCTACTCAAACCTATGAACGTGTGCATGTTTGAACTGGCTCTTGGTATCTCCATCAGTACCACCTCCATTCAAGTTGCTCTGGGGCTGATAGCACACACCCTTCAACTCTTGCATATTTCCCTTTTTGACCAAACTAAAATCCTCCAAAATGTAATTACTCCTTTTTTTTTATTGATTATTCGAATAATCGAAATTCTACTATCGACAACCATGAACTCAAGCAAACAAGATCATCAAAAAAATCAACATATTTTTTCGACTACCCTATTCAGCTAGTGCAAGTACAATTATGTAATAAAATTAAATATCAACTCTCTTTTTAGTTGTTACTTGATTGAGAGTTCTTACTGTCTTTCCGAATACACCTCATGTAAAACGGAAAGTTGAACTGGTAGGTATTTTCTGATTAGTTCTTAATTGTTCACTCGATACTCGTCTTATATGCCAATCTCATTCACTAAAACTACAAACTACGCATATTATGCCACACAACTCATTAGGTACCAAATCAACTGCATAAAATCGAAGATTATGTTGATATCAATTGGGTCGTCATGCCTATTATCCTACTAAAATCTATGCACGTGTGCATGTTTGAACTGGCTCTTAGTCTCTCCATCACCACCACCTCCGTTCAAGTTGATCTAGGGCTGATAGTACACACCCTTCAACTCTTGCATATTTTCCCCTTTTGACCAAACTAAAATCCTCCAAAATCTAATTACTCCTTTTTTTCGATTGATGATTCGATTAATCGAAATTCTACTTTGATCACTTCAGTACTTGAATATCGACAACCATGAACTCAATCAAACAAGATCACCAAAAAAATCAACATATTTTTTCGACTACCCCAGTCAGCTAGTACAAGTACAACTATATGATAAATGTAAATATCAACTCTCTTTTTAGTTGTTACTTGATTGAGAGTTCTTACTGTCTTTCCGAATACACCTCATGTAAAACGGAAAGTTGAACTGGTAGGTATTTTCTGATTAGTTCTTAATTGTTCACTCGATACTCGTCTTATATGCCAATCTCATTTACTAAAACTACAAACTACGCATATCCTGCCACACAACTCATTTGGTACCCAATCAACTGCATAAAATCGAAGATCATGGTGATATCTATTGGGTCGTCATGCCCATTATCCTACTAAAACCTATGCACGTGTGCATGTTTGAACTGGCTCTTAGTCTCTCCATCAGCACCACCTCCATTCAAGTTGTTTTAGGGCTGATAGCACAGACCCTTCAACTCTTGCATATTTTCCTTTTTTGACCAAACTAAAATCCTCCAAAATCTAATTACTCCTTTTTTTCGATTGATGATTCGATTAATCGAAATTCTACTTTGATCACTTCAGTACTTGAATATCGACAACCACGAACTCAATCAAACAAGATCATCAAAAAACTCAACATATTTTCTCGGCTACCCTATTCAGCTAGTACAAGTCCAATTATGTAAATAAAATTAAATATTGACTATCTTTTCAGTTGTTACTTGATTGAAAAGTTTTGACTATCTTTCCGAATACACCTTATGTAAAGCGGGAAGTTGAACTGATAGAGTGTTTCTAATTAGTTCTTAATTGGTCACTCGAAGCTCGTCTTTTATGCCAATCTCATTCACTAAAACTAATAACTACGCATATCCAGCCACGAAACTCATTAGGTAAGTACCCAATCAACTGCGTAGAATCGAAGATTATGGTGATATCTATTGGGTCGTCATGCACATTATCCTACTAAAACCTATGCACGTGTGCATGTTTGAACTGGCTCTTAGTCTCTCCATCAGCACCACCTCCATTCAAGTTGTTTTAGGGCTGATAGCACACACCCTTCAACTCTTGCATATTTTCCTTTTTTGACCAAACTAAAATCCTCCATAATCTAATTACTCCTTTTTTTCGAATAATCGAAATTCTACTTTATTCACTTCAGTATTTGAATATCGACAACCATAAACTCAAGTAAACAAGATCACCAAAAAAACTCAAATCTCGACTACCCTATTCAGCTTATACAAGTACAATAATTATGTAATAAAATTAAATATTGACTATCTCTTCAGTTGTTACTTGATTGAAAAGTACTGACTATCTTTCCGAATACACCTTATGTAAAGCGGGAAGTTGAATTGGTGAGTAGTTTCTGATTAGTTCTTAGTTGGTCACTCGATACTCGTCTTTTATGCCAATCTAATTCTCTGAAACTACAAACTACGCATATCCTGGCTCTTAGTCTCTCCACCAGCACCTCCATTCAAGTTGATCTGGGGCTGATAACACATCCTTCAACACTTGCATGTTCGCTAATTTTGACCATACGAAAAAACCTACAAATCTTGATTACTCGCTTTTTTCGATTGATGATTCGAATAATCGATGTAAGACTTTATTCATTTCCGTACTTGAGTATCCATAACCACAAACGCAAGCAAACAAGATTATCGAAAAAGATCGAGATGTTTCCCGAATACACCATTTGTTGGTACAAAAACACTTAAGTTATAAAAACAAATATTAACTCTCTTTTCAGATGTTACTTGATTGAAAATTATTGACTGTCTTCCCTAACACACCTCATGTAAAACGAGAAGTTGAACTGGTAGTTGCTTATTAGCGTAAATCTACTTTTAATTTTAATTGCTCGATACTTGTCCTTTATGCTTACCTCATTCACTAAAACTACAAACTTCGCATATCCCGCCACAACTCATTTGGTACCCAATCAACTGCATATAAAATTGAAGATTATGGTGATATTCATTGGGTCGTCATGCCCATTATCCAACTGAAACCTACGCACGTGTGCATGTTTGAACTGGCTCTTAGTCTCTCCATCAGCACCACCTCCATTCAAGTTGCTCTGGGGCTGATAACACACACCCTTCAACACTTGCATATTCGCCCCCTTTGACCAAACTGAAATCCTCTGCGATACGCGTAATTGTTATGATAAGGGTGGTGGGCTTATAGAAACAAACGAGTAACCAATTTTTGAGCTGGACTGGTGCCTATGCACCTGGAGCGTGGGGTGATTACCCGTTGGATACGTGATAAGTTATATTGATGTATCTTTGTTCGGTTAGGAATGATTGAGGGTCTCTGCCTTTCACCATATAAACAAATAAACACAACAGCGTCTGGACCTCACTCACTCCTAATTCAAACTTAGTACGTAACTAGGAGATAGAATTGGTACAATTAATAAAATAGAAATTGTTATAGGAGGTTAATCAGAAATACAACCATATCCTCCTTTCAAAAATGCCAAAATGTCTGTAATTTTCGAAGTAAGGGCCTTGAAATTCGGGAACCGAATGTCTTGGTTCCTTGGTTGAGTTTGACAAGGCAAATCGGTTTAGTAGTTTTGAAGTCTCGGTCGATTAAAATTCAGTAATTCTGTGTGAATTACTGATAATTTCATGACTTTGTCTATTTAAAAAAGAATTATTTAGGAGCAGAACGCAATATTCATGTGTTCAAAATTTTCTGCAAAATTGTCAGAGAGCACTAGAAAAAATAGAAATTATTCTGCTCAAATTGAATGAGTTGGAAAATAACTGCATCAGTAGGTATATCAGCAGCTCACGATACGGGAAAAAACTATATGTCTAATGATATGAGATTTAGAGTTTTTGTTGATGTTAGTTAATTCTTCAAAACGTTGAATAATGGACTCAAACAGATTTATCTCCTCTTCTATTTAATTTAATATAAGTACCTTCATATTATTCAAACTATCTGTATGTAGATAATATTGCTCTTGCTTTTTCTAATCAAAATTTTGGGATTATATTGGGAATACTTACTTCAACCAGAGATTTAGAATTCTAAAAAATTATTATTCAAAAAGGTTTAAGTAACTCTCAATGTTTCAATCATGGGGTGAAATTAAATTCCCCTTTGAATTTCGCAAATCATATTTCATTAGAGCGAAATTATATCCAGTTATTCTGAAGACTCGCGAGAACAATTGATGATTCATACATTGCGACGAGATAATTTCAATTAATTGTTACACATTGATTGTATTGGTTACAAAATCGTTAAAATTATCTTTAGTAGCAATAATCTAAGCTCAAGTTTCGTTAATTGCTGATGGAATACATTTGTAAATAATATGGCCCAAGATCAAGTTCCGACGGCACAGTGCTGAAGATACTGAAAAGTTGTTATCAATTCAGTTTTTTTTTTTCGGAAATTTCTCTATATGGAAAACAGATATTAACGTGCAATGTTTGGAATTACGGACATAGTGAATTTAGTCATGTTTAAAAATACAAAATAGTAGGGTTTGAGCGGAGAACTCAGGCTTCGAAGAATGTACGAAAAAACTGATGTATCAGAAAACATCTGATTAAACTTTTTGAGTCCAACCAGTGTGGACGGCAATTCTTGAAACGTTTAACTATCTGGGCAGAGTATGAGTTTGATACTTATATTTGTTTGTTTATTTCACACAAATCTCTGCCTCTCTGCTTCAATCTCCTTTTTTTCCATTTTAATTGCCTTGCAGTAATCTTTCTTGATACAGAATAGTTTTTTTTCAACGAAATCACACTTTCTTCAATGTATAGACTCTTTCGTATTCACATCGATTCTTCATAAGTTAGATATAAGGTACCTCGTGTTTTCAATGCTGCTCATATCTATACTCGTATAGATCCAATTCTTTTCATCTTTCAAAAAATTTGCATTACTCTGTGTTTATTATGTGGGCATGTTCAAATTGTCGTCAATATATTTTCCTTTTTTTCCGATTTGGGTTTTTCATTGATGATAATAGTCTCTTAAATTCTATTTTCTCTAAAATCAGAAAGTTCATTGTTAAAATATGTGGTAGTTTCCTAATTTGGTTATACCTAATATAATATAGAACTGATCACGCAAAATATTATCGTGAAATGTATTACCGTGATTATCTTGTATAAATCCTTTTTTTAATGGAGGGTTATCGTGGAAATTCTTTTTTCTTAACAAAAACAAAATATCCTAATGGTTGCAAAATGGCGAATGCGCTGGTTTAATTCAGTCCCTGCTCAGCATTAGTATCTATCTATTAAATATTCGGTGCGATTCTATTCAAATATTGCTATGAATCTTGTTATACAAGCAATACCTATTGGTATCTGCCAAATTCATAGCAATATGACTACGGTATTGCGTGTTCTGTTTCGACTGTTATTGAGCAAAATACAACTCTATGCGACCCTAGCGGCGTTACGTAGAACTATCCCGAAACGAGTATTCCAAAACGCGGGACGGGATATGACACTCGATTGTTTGTGCCTAAGAAATGAGATTTGTATTGTATTGTGTGTTCATTATTTGTCTAGTTAGTTGGTTTTTAATCTGATTTAAAGATGACTAAAGAAAATACAGTGAAGAACACTAATTGTTGCTGTGTTTATGGATGAAGCTCTAAAGAGTTCTTTCACAGATCACTATTTTATAGGATTGTGGTTATGAAAAAATAATATTTTATCAGTTGATCACCAGTTTGCACTAGAGGAAGCATTTCAGACGTTTAGTGCTGTCAAAATCAAGAAAACAAGAGATTAGCCAGTTTCAGGATTCATATTTGGACTTAAAGGAGGAAATATAGTACATTATTGGATGTATTTCCAATTCACTCGTTAAAGAAAACAGATGAAGATTACTCGTTAATTGACAAAATTGTTGTGATAACTTAAGTTTTTATGAATATATGCCCTGAAATCATATCACTTGGCTAAAACTTATCTGGATGTTCTTTCAAGTTGCAGTATATATTTTGTTTTCTATATGAGACAAGTAGAAGGTAACTGCTATATTCACTATTTTAAAAAAAATAGCATACATATACTTACTTTAACTCTGTATTGTAAAATTAATTATCATTTCTTATTAGATAATTAAGTTTTTGTTTATACCAGGGGATAAAATTTGTTGGTTTGTATTGAATGATACGACAAAATATTAATGAATTTTTCTGATTTGTATTCAATAAAAATAGTTTTTGATGTTGTTAATAATTGAAATGAAGTTGTTCATTTTCATAAAGTCTTTCATTTCTGTAATAAAATCATCATGGAATTCAACGGCTTTCATTTCAATAACAAATATTTTCATTTTTTCTTTCTATATATTAAAGAATAAATATTATAAATATAATTTGATTCATTGCAGCAGGATTCCTTGTTTCTTCTAAATAACTAATCATAGCAGGATACATTTTATCTTTGAAATGAGCCAAGTTAGATGGTTAAATATCTTCCTTCTGCAGTTGACAAGGGTGAATGCCCAAAACTGATATTTTTCTACATATCGTCCTCGATGTATATGATATGAACTTAATAAATCATTTCATAGGTCCATTTTCACGATTGTTCAGTGAAAAGACTAAATGAATCAACTGAAACACTTAAGAAACACCAGAATCTCTCTTGTTTTGCTTTGACGTGCACGAAACAATACTCGTTTCGGGAACAGCTGATTCGGCGATTGCAGCGCCGCCATCGGTAATTATTTGTCCCAATAGCCATGTTGGTTATGAATTTCGCCTTAGCAATATTGCTTAGAGAATCGGCAATCCACTAGCTGGCAACAATGTAATATATGATATTTGAACTACTATTTTGAGTTTTTTATGATATTTCAAACACTTTTAATAAGAATTCAAAAATGTTGCGAAATAGGAAAATCGACAACAAAAACTTCCTTGAATATAATAGAATTATAGTGACAGGAAAAACGTACCCATTAGGAATACAGGAGGTGAATAGCAAGTGGGCTGAAATCACAAATTTTGTAAATGCAGTGAAAAATAGGACAACAAAAGATAAAATACTTCTTCTGAATGAAACATTTTCTTTCTTTTAGCTGAAGCATTCTGCCGAATATCACAATCAGTTCACAGAATGGAATTTTATTTTATAATTTGTTTTCAATAAACAATTTAATACAATATCAACTTTGAAATGAACTTCTATTTGTTCATTACACATACTTAAGTCCTATGTGCCGATAGATTTTAGAAACTTGGCAAAGCCGAGTCGTGATCAACTCCACGGAACTGTGCATTTACATTCGTGATTTTTCTAGAAAGCACTGAAAAAACCCCCAAATCAATACGATATGTCTTTATAACTTAATTCAGGAGTCCTTGATACTCCACCCTTATTCCGTTGTTTAGATCTCCCCGTATAATTTGTGAATTCAATTAATATTAATGCAATCAATGACGTTTTAAATTCGCTGTGATTATCTGAGGGTCCATGATTTTCGCGATTTTTTCTAGAAAACACTAGAAATACCCATTATTCAATTGTGAGCCTAACTTAAAACTTAAATCGTTGTGCTAGCTGTGATATTTCATGTTCTGTTTCTGTGCTGTGATTTGTGTTGCTGAATTAATAAAAAAAAATTTTTTTTCATTTTTTGTCGTGTTGATTTATTCTCTGGTTGTTTCGTTTCAGTAATTTAAGGTTTTTGACATTTTGTCCGATTTATTTTGAACTATTTGTTCGTTGTAAATATGTTGTATTGAAATATTTTATAAATTAATTTTTTCTCTTTACAAAAAATTATTTGTAGGTATGTACTCTATTTTTAAATTGTTTTGGTGAAAACAATATCTGATTGAACGAGAACATTTCTTTTTTGCCTATCCAAATGATTCCTTCTTCTGTTGATTACCATTTTCATCTTCCAGTTCCAGTGGACTAAATTCTTAATGAATAAAATTATTTTGAAGTTGAACCTAACCTAAATAGTCACACAGCAACTAGGAGATGACCGCTGTCAAAATATTATCGACCGGTCTGGTTGCATCGGTTGATTTACGGAATCCTTAGGTACAGTCAATCAGAAGTGAAATAGAAATATTGAATAACCGTTGCTGACCATCTTCACATTTTCGAATAAGTTAGTTCGAGGTATCCAAGTACCTACAGTCCGCATCAGATGTTTGCCATTGCCGCACAATGCTCCATAATCACTTTTTAACGAGCCCCTTGGTACTTCCTTGGTAACAAAAGAACCGAGGAAATCCCAGACGGTATGGTGCCGACGGTTTCAAAGGTTCCTTGATAGAAAGGTTCATTATATTTTGGAATGGCAGTAGAAGCTTTGGGCGGCACTACAAACATCCCTTTTGTTGCTATCAGTGACAATATTACTGAATGAATCTCCTTATTTATCTTCCGCATTCCTGGTTTGATTGGATCAATAGAGCGATATTGATTTTTGAGGTTTAAGTTTGATATTGAAAAATTTTGGATATTGTGAATTAATTCCATTTTCTATAGATTGTTTTTTTATGAGGATATTCTGCAAGTAACTTCTGTACTTTCATGGCATTTCTGTGAATGAATATTATAACATTGCCGAAACTAGAGATCATTGAATAACGCTATCAAGAAACCATTTTAGATAAGCCGAATCTTTCCATTTTAATCTAGGTATTGTTGATATTAATTTTCAACTAATTCTTTTCCCGTCCTAACTTAATCATTTATTTTCAATAGATTCACTTGTTTGGATAATTCCTGAATACATGTTTCCCTACATGTTGTAAACCAATTTTACCAATTAGAAAAATAAAATTATTTATAGCTCAACATTCACGTGTGCTTCAGAGTATGATCAGAAGGAAATATGTTAACCGGTTATCATACATTTCTAATCAAAATCTCAGATAAATAAACTCAGTAAAAACCTATGTATGAGTGCTTGTAAGTTCGAATTTGTTTGGAGAATGAGCTGAAATATTTATATCGAAAGCTTCTTTTCATCGAACCAAATATTCTCGCCTGATGTCTGATTAGTCATCTTGAAATTGCATAAACATCAAAATAACTGTAGATGAGTAGAAAAATCACTGGAGAGTAAAATGTAATATAATTTTCACATCTGTGCCATAAATTGCAGTCACATTCAAACGTTACCTTGCAATTCTTTTGATATTCGAAAGAAAAACTTGCTCTGTCTACGGACACATAATAGATGCCGGGTAATCATCTCCCATAGATTTAAACAGATTCAAACATGACTGTAAAAATAAATTGTTCAACTATATACATCGAAAATACTATACTTTGGAATATTACCTTAGTGAGCAGATTCTTGATAATATCTCTTGGTTCTATGTTTGATATTAATAATGATCTTCCGGAAGGTGCGAACATCCCGGACGGTTGCCGAAAAACAAAATTTTCCATTCCTAGCGACTGATTCTCAATAGATATTCTTGTTTATTTAATGATTCAATGATATATTTTCATATAATTAAGTGGACTTGTATGCGAATATGTATAATCCGTAATTGAAAGTTTTTTGACATAGACAATTGTTGGCAGGCACAAACATTGAAGAAGTGAAGACAATTCAATCGATTGATAGCTTATAGCTTATCCACTGAGTTCTAAGCAACCATTTTTTGAAGTGAATAGCAATCTTTTCACTTAGGTATATTTTTTCGAAATATTCAATAAGGTTAGAAGGTAATTACCCTCATTTGACAAACTGATGCTTATTAACTCTATATTAATACTCCATTCGGATATTATTGAGCACAAAGTAGTCCATGGAAATTTGGCATATTCCACTGCGTATATTGAAATTTTAGGTTATGTTGTTTATTTTGTTGTCAGATTGATACGCAGTATTGTCAGTATCACGAAAAGTTACATAAATCACGGATTTCTCTCAATGTCATTTACGTCTGAAAATTGACAAATTGATAACGCAATTCAGATTACATTTTTTGAACAATGGAAACTAATGGTATTGCAATGTATTCGAGAATTATCATTTTCATTAGTCTAAATCAATAGAAGTGCGAATGAACAGAATAGACTCAAATGAAGAAGAAGATCTTTTTATAAGTAACAAAAACATTGTATACTCAGAACGAATCAAGATATATCTGAAGTAATATATGGTGTATGCTTGAAGTGATTTCTATCCACATCTTCAAGAAATCTTCTAGAAAATCAGTAATTATTATGATTGTTGATAATGTGTAAATATTTATTTAGTAATATCCTATCGATGAAATGATCTTCGGCCTTTTTCAGAATTCTTGCTGCTGCAGAATATTTTATAAGCATTTAAATTATAAACAATAGTATAAACCCAATTTGTTTTCTGCTAACCAGAGTTCTCTGATCTAAACTCCAAACCTCGTCGGACGAAGCCGGGTACATTCAACACCGTTGACTATTTTATATTATGACAGTAAATACTTCCAACCTCAAATAAATAAACAAAGGCTCACTTTCTCCTCAATAATATTCGAACGGAGTATACACGACCCAGTTGCGAGCTAGAGCTAGGTTTCAATGAGCGAAGTGTTAATGGAGTCTAGTAGATAATTTTTGATTGACAAATCAGTGCAGTCAAAAAGAGAAGAGTGATGTGCAAGATAAAAACTCTGTGTCCATTTAGCTTCCCGAAACATTCAATCAGTTACATTTTAATCTGAGGTCAACAGAAGACGTATATTTCGAAGACATGTAATGATACTTGTTACTTAATAATGAGATGAATTGCATTTCTTTATAGAATCATCCGCCAAAAAACAAAATTGTCTGATTTCATAGAGCCAAACTACAATTTTCTATTAATGTGTATTCGTATATCTATATTTATCAATTATCCATTTCCATTAGGTACTTAATCTTACCAACGAATCATTCTTTTGTTAAATCGTGCTACGCTCTAAATGATTCGAATCAATTCATTATCTCGTCAGCTATCAGATCTCTACCCTATGCCTAAATCAATTTTAAATAATCAGCTTCGAAAATCGGATCCAAACAAACTTCAAAGACTCGCTCCTTGATGTCTGCAACCGTTTAAGCTGGCCAATGAGGCATCATTAACGTTATCATGACGATCGTGCCTATCTAACTTAATTCTGACCCTCTGTTTACCCCTGCTAAAGTCTCTGGAGGCAGGAGGGTGAAAATATTGCATCGAGAATCTACCGATAATGGTCGAGAGGATTGTTGTACTGGTGCATCTCTGCTAATTGGGGCCGTAATTAAGAGAATTAGTCTCATGCAGATTTTTCATCGGGCTGTGGAGGGCGCTCTTAGGGGGGTTAGTTGTTCGTATAGGAAAGATAATAGGATTGTTGCGGCACAAGCCGAAATGTCTGAAAACAACTTGAGAAAACTCACCAGATGAATACTCTGTCGGTTACAACTAACAAGTACCAAATGATTATCGATCAACAATCTACCTTTTTCTGTAATTCTGCGTGAAGATAATATGCTTTGTTTTGTAACCCTGATAGAAATTGAGCTGGCAAATCGGAATGATTATCTTATATCCAGTCGATATTAACAATATCGTGAAAACTAGGAAATAGAAATGCTTGTTTCTATTTGATGCACTTGAAACGTTTAATTCAACTCTCACTACTGTGATAATATAACCGTTATAACCCTCAGAAAAAAGGATGTTTACCCTAAAATGTTCGGACACGCATTTTTTTCTGATGGATTATTCTATACAGGGTGTCTACTTTTAAAGTGTTCTTCAAGGGGAGATTATACGAGTGATTTGCAACAAAAAATGTTGCAAATGTTGCGAAATATTGACGGTTATTCTTCAATTTAACATTTCTTGATTTCACGAAATATTTCAAGTTTTTTCTCTGAAATGATCATTATTCAGTTTTCCTTGTAGTCTCGCCAAATTTGACCACATATCCGAAAAGTGTAGTAAATTTTCTACAAGATAAGAGAGACTGTGCGTAGAAAAACTCTTATTGCGGGCGTTGTAAAGAGATAAATTTCACGATTCTGAAGTTAACAAAATTAGTCCTATTTTTCCAATGGTTTTTTCTATGAAATATCAATAATTATGCAACGTTTTATTTTCAGTAAAAAATACCTCATATAGTGTACTTTCGAATGACATATCAACTTTGGTGCTAGCTGCTCATCCTCCGCCATAATATCATGGCTAACATGATAATAACGAAAAAGTCTAAAATTTCCGAACTTAAATTTGCTCTATTTTGAAGCTATTCGTGAGTTCATGGATATCATAACATTTGACCTCATATTCGAAAAGATGACAGAATCTGCGTGCAAAAAACTCTTAGTTTAGATTTTTTCGGAACATACCCTACAGATTTCATTTTTTTGTCTATTCATTTTGAGATATTTCGTGCTCCTGAGTAACTCAAAAGCTTGAAATACGGCTTGCCATTGGCTGCGCACAAGCACTGGAACAGCTCAGGAGCATGAAACTCCTCAAAACGAATACTGTATTTGAGAACACTACTAGCCAGGAGGATTAGGAAATATTGATATTATCATTGACAATCATTGTAGATTTCAAAATAGAATATTCGGTCCACAATGACGCAGGACAAATTTTTCAGACTGAAATAAAAAAATTAAACACATAAACAAATTAAAACTAAAATTAATAATATACCAATTCTTGAAAATACGCCAATGACACGGTCTCATCTATGGAAATAATTTTATTTTTCAACTTCCATTGATAGAATATTTCGTAATCCTGTTCGTGAATCGTATTTATCAATTATCCAATTGCATTGTATTTTTCCGAAATGTTATATGCATGGGAAAATTATGACAACGTGATGAAAATGAAATATCATGTATAGTCCGTTCACGAAAGGTTGAGCCGTCGGTTGGCCATGACAATTGGGTATATTCCTCTGTGTATATTAAAATTTTAGGTTATGTTATTTATTTTCTTGTCAGATTGATACGCAATGTTGTCAATATAACATAGAGTTCTCTGATTACTCGAAAGCTCGCCGTACGAGGCCGGGTACATTCAGCAACGTTGACTTTATTTTACGTTATTATGACAGCAAATACTACCAACTTAAGATAAATAAACAAACGCCTACTATGCGCTCAAACTTTCGTAAACAGACTATACTGAAAACTATCTATACATAGATACGAATATTATCCTCCATTCGCAGTTAGATAACCCTGCTTGATCTGTCACTAATATCGGTGTCCGGAATCTGATAGAAGATGTCGTTAAGAACTGCCATGGAATTAAAATCTGATGATTACTCTGTCAGACCCCAAATCAACCTACCGAAAACGATAAAATACAAATCTGTTCGTTAAAGATAACGTTCCAAATTAATTTTTCTCGTCTGCTCGTAGATAATTCCCACAAAAAATCCACACCTCTCATAACCCAAACTAGTCTCGCAAGAAAAAAAATGTCACCGAAAGTTTTGGTGTTATGGTGTTCCATTACAAGACAACAAGCTAGGACTTGGACCCCATAATATCTGCCGTACATGGGTCAGGTTTCTTCGACAGCTTAAGGCGTCATATAGAAATAATCCTTGGCACAAAGGAAAGTGTCATTCCTTGCCAGATTAAAGATTTGATAGTAATACTTTTCAAACGGCTAATGCTGGTCTCAGTTTGTGTTTTCAACAGAAATGAGGGGCCAGCTTTTTTCGATCGCTGATGCATCTTGGGTCTCGTTTCGGTGATATCTTTCATCCTAGAAATATGACCGTTGTGGTTCTGGCGCCTCTTAAAAATAAGTGTCAAACATCTGTCACTTATCTCTCCTCTGTTGTTGATACGGAATTATTCTTAATGCTTTTTTGGACCCAAAAATTATGCTCACAAGTCAAAATAGAATATTATGAATACAACAATGCCGACTTTTAGAGTGTTCTTTTCTGTAGGATTGTTATGCAACTTCCTAATAGCAACCCCAAAAAGTTCTGACATAATAACTTCGGAACAAGCAACAAAGAGGTTTCGAAATGAAGATTTGCAGCAAGAAAAAACGTAGCTTCAGAATTATATATTATTTGGGCTGTTTCTATCTTACTAACTTCTTCTGTTCAACGTTTTGGTCAGCATTCGCCAGTCGTCATCAGGAAAACATTTTAGACTCAACTCTAAAGGATCCCCCACACCAACGCGGTACTGCGGTAGCGGGAGCGGGAACGGTAACGACGCGGTGTACTGCGGGAAGCGGGAAGTTTTTCTATTCACACCAAAGCGGTAAAGTACGCGGTAACGTGAAGATTTATATGAGTTTTCTGGTCGAAAAAAATGGATTTCTCATCCGATGAAGAAGCCCTTCTAATAATTGCTGTAGCAGAAGATGAACGCCAAGCGTAATTAATAATAATAAACTTAGTTTTCCGTTAAAACAAATATATATTATTTCTTAGAAACTTTATAGGTTTTCACTCCCAGTCTATATATATTACTCCATAGAGTAGCAATAGTATTGAGAAAATTTTGCTTTAAGGAAAAAAGTGGGTTCATGATATTAATTTTGAACGAGAAGAATATGAAGAATTTCACACGTTAATGCCACAGTTGCGAAAACACCCAAAAAGATTCTACATATATCTCCGAATGACCCCTGAATATTTCGATGACCTTTTAAATCTTATTAGAGAAGATATCCGTAAGAGTAATTCGAGAAGCAATTAGTCCGGAAGAACGTCTTGCAGTAACACTACAGTAACACTTTCGTTCAATTCAGTGCCTATTTTGTCCCATACTATACTTTATCTCTTTTCCGAAGATTTTTGTATTCGGGATTTTCCAAATCATATAAAATTGGACGGGCTTCCACAATTTCAATCAATCTTTCAGTGAACGACATTGTACGTGCTAGGTGCGTATATGAATTTACACGGCGGGAAGAGCGGGAACGCGGTAAAAACACTGCATGCAGCGTTACGAATATAGAACGCTGCAGTCCCGCGTTCGTAGGTCCCGCCCTACGCCTGAGTGTGAGTACTTCCATATCCCGCCACATGTCTTGATCCCGCGTCGTTCCCGCTATCGCTCCCGCTCCCGCTGTCCCGCGTCGGTGTGGGGGATCCTTAAGAATAGCAACTTCTGTTAGTCTTTGATAATGTTGATTTTGATCTATTTTTGATTTATTCAGTTGCCAAAAATTTATTTAATTTTTCTTGAGCGCTCGTTCTACTTAAACGAGTGCTATATCGTTTCGCCCAAATGTCTGTAATTTTCTAATTTTGATGCGAAAATGGGGTTCGACTCCCTGATGACAAATTCATGGTCAAATTGAATTCTGTCCGTGAGGCCGTCCGTTAGCACGATAACTTTCGAAAGGATTGTCATTGAGACTTGAGATTTTCAGGGGCAGTTCGGTTTCCAAATGCTGCTGCTCAAGTCCCTGCTAAGGGCTTTTCTTATTTTTTTTGGCTGGATTATATAGTATTAGACATGAAAGCTGCCTCCTTCAATTTTCTTCTTTTCAGTTCTTTCTTTTGATATTATGGAAGCTCAACCCTTTGTGGTCTTCATTCAGAGCATTTTGGACAGAAATTTCATGTCAACAACTATCTTTAGATTGTTGTTTTTTGTTAACACAAACTACGGAAGATAGAGTTGTTGTCTTGGAATGATACATTCACTAATTCTTTTAGCAAAGTTTTTCTTCATCATTCTTCATAACTATGGCTTAATTTTGTTGATACAGCGTTCAGAACCTCACGGTTTGTAGGACTGATAATGATAATTCTTCAATAAACTAAATAAAAATCAGAAATGTTGTGTTGGTAAGTGAATCATTTCATGTGCTGCATAGCTTGTAGCAACGCAACGTGTTGTTGAAAACACATATCTTCCAATTGCAACAGAAACAATTATTATTTATTAGTTGCAGTCTGATAAATTAATGAGTTTTAAACAGTTCGTAAAATGAAATGCCGAATGTTAACCACTCCTTACTCCAAAGCATTGGGTCGGTTATACCTATCAATAATAATAAAGATAGTATGGATTTGAAAGTTCAAGATTCATTCAATTTATGATTTTTTCAAGTCGACAGTAGTGAAATCTTCATCTTAAGCAGCTGTCAGAACGTTTTTGTTTATTCATAAATCGGGCGAAGTTAAGCTTTCGATATTATACAGTGGTACTTTCCTATAACGAATTTCTCGGTATAACGAATTTCGTACAAGACATTGCACCTTAAATCCAACTTCCATGTTAAAAACACCCTCTTAAACGAAGTAAATTTTCTCTATAACGAAGTAAGAAGGTTTTTTCCGAAATTTTTCCTGACTTACGTAATAAATCCCTACCTTGAACTAAATCATTACGGCGGGCAGAGAGATCCTTCTGAAACAGTTTTAAAATACACTCCTGGTTGTTTGTTTTCAATCTAACCATTACGCTAGTGTGCAAAATTGTGAGAAAATGACTGAAGTGCTTAAGTTTGGATGATAAACTTAACTTTAACAGTGAAGTCGACCGCGACATGGCCGACTATAGAAAAAATTTTTTGTATAACGAAATTTCTTTATAACGAATTTTTTCCACCGTATTTGACTCAAAATCAGGATGAAAATGGACAAAACTAGGACTTTCTTATGAAAATTATGCATTTTTGAAGTAAAATGTTGAAAGTGATTTAAAGAACTCATTGTTCAACCAAACAGAAAGCTCTGCCGAATTAAGAAAACTCCTGAATGGAAACTCGCAAAATATTTACTTAGTGTCTTGTTTTCGCATCAAGCCCAGATCTTTGACTGATTCACTTGGTTCCCTTAATTTACCTATATTTAGTTAGTAGCAATAAATTACTCCTGATTATAATCGGACAAAAAAATCAAGGCTAATATTAAGGTATTCCCATTTTTCCAGATGTACCCCAGAGAGCGAGCTGTCATTCCCTGGATTTGGAAGTACCTGCGGTGGAAGCACCGCAGGTATGGCATACTTGAAATCAGCGCCATATCCTGTTCCTGGACTCGGATTACACGGGATACCAGTGGATTCTCTACATCCGTCGATGGGCTATCCTGGAGGTAAGTTATACGTTATACCCTCAGAGTAAGAAGTAAAACAAAAAATCCCCCTAAGCATGAATAGTATCGCACTGTAAATAACCCAAGCTCTAGAGTGAGATGGAAAGCATTTTACTGCCGAACTGGGGTGAAGTAAACAATAGGTTATATTTCAATTTTTACAATTTCTGAATAAAATACAACATTTTCGTACTTTT
Source organism: Propylea japonica (assembly GCA_013421045.1). Lineage (NCBI taxonomy): Eukaryota > Metazoa > Arthropoda > Insecta > Coleoptera > Coccinellidae > Propylea > Propylea japonica. Next base: position 13,024,907 of record CM024239.1, on the reverse strand, counting down.
GCTATGCTATAATTACCGAAATACTCTTAAGAAACAATAAACCACCATATCGGTGAAATAATTCAGTTTATGAACGTTCAATGGAAACGAAACTGTAAACAGGACGCATCGAATAGCTAAACAGTAACAGAACGATATTGCCAAACTGACAGAATTGTCTATAGCAATTATTCCAATACGAAACAAGGGCGCATTTACGCCCCCCATGAATATCGAAAACCTAAAAAAAAGTTACGCAACGTGGTGCACATATTTTAATTTGTTTGTTTTTTTTTTACTAATATTACTTTACTACTATTTTTTCTGATTAAATTTTTTTTAAGTTTTGAACCTGATTTATCGATCTTGAATCATTACTACCCCCCATGAAAAAAAGCTATATCCGCCCTTGATACGGAATAAAGATACGGCACAAGTTCGCAACGCCGAATGTTGTTCGCGTTCATAAACAGATTCTACGCGTCAACAATGCGTGGAGGCATCTCTAGGCTTACTATTAGTGTGACATTTATATTATGGCAGACTTTCATAGACAACAAATTTTTGAGCGCTCGTTCTTCTCAATAACATCTCGACCAAATGTCTGTAATTTTTTTGATTTTGAGAAGAAAATCGACTCAAACAATGTGGTTCGACTCACTGATGACGAATACGTAGACAAATTTAATTCTGTCCGTGGGGCAGTCCATCTGTAAACACCATAACTCTCGAAAGTAGATAGGTATCGTCAAGGAGATTTGAATATTACTGTGTAGGTTCGGTTTCTAATTGTCGCGATTGAGTTCGTAAACCAGGGTGTTTCTCAATATCTCAGACAGAACGAAGCCGATGGAAATGAAATTTTGCGGCCACATTCAAAAGATACTCATAGGAAGCCTCATCAAAATTTTATGGCCATATATAGTGTTAATAGAAAATTCAATCGGAATATTGAAAAGAAAAATCTTTATACCTATATTGCTCCAACAAAATACTCGATTCGAGTGAAATATTTATTTTGAAGGTTAAGATTCAATTTTTTTCTAAATTATCCGGAAATTTTCGATTCGACTGAGCTGCAATTTTACAATGAAATGTTCAATACTAATTCAAAGCAGTCCGTAAAAATGTGTGGGAGTTGTGCTTTTAAAACCATAGAAAAGTATATCGTAAATTCGATTTTTTTAAATTTTCCCCTGCAAAAACATTCGATTATAATGAAATCGAGTTCAAGGATGTAAATGGACTACCTAAGTGAATAATCATGCAAATTTTCAGGAGGATTGGATAAATCATAACCATGAAATTTTGTGATTTGTTAAATAATTTCCAGATTTTGATTTCGATCGTATCAATCTCTAATCCTATATATAGTCCGTTCACGAAAGGTTGAGCACATAGTAGGCGTTTTTTTATTTATCTGAAGTTGGCAGTATTAGCTGTCATAACGTAAAATAAAGTCAACGTTGCCGAATGTAACCGGCCACGTTCGACGAGATTGCGAGTTATGAGACAACTCTATGCAATATTGACAACATTGCGTATCAATCTGACAGGAACATAACCTAAATTTTAATATACACAGTGGAATATGCCAAATTTCCATGGCCAACCGACGGCTCAACCTTTCGTGAATGAACTATACAAAATTTTGAGGTAGGTTCCTAATTGCCTTATTCCTCCGTCAATGAACGAGCGCTTAAATGCTTAAAAGCACCTATTCAGGACTTCTCTTAAATTTTTGTTGAATCCATCCGAATTAATGAAATACCTAGTCCGTTCACGAAAGGTTGAGCCGTTGGTTGGCCATGATAATTTGACATATTCCACTGTGTATATTAAAATTTTAGGTTATGTTGTTTATTTTCTTGTCAGATTGATACGCAATGTTGTCAATATTGCATAGAGTTGTCTGATAACTCGCAAGCTCGTCGGACGAGGCCGGGTACATTCGGCAACATGGAATTTATTTTACGTTATGACAGCAAATACTGCCAACTTCAGATAAATAAAGAAACGCCTATACTATGTGATCAACCTTTCGTGAACGTAGTATAATGATCATGGACTATTTTGATGGGGAACTTAAACTGAAATTTATTAAACCTAATAAACCTATTTGGCAATTGTCCTGAAGTCTTTCACCAATCGAAAAATATCTCTTTTCTTTATTATAGGTGATAATAATAAGTGTTGATTATTTTTACTTAATTAATTGAATATCTTTACTAGTGTAGTTTTAATTGAATCGATAATTTGTGTGAAACACACACAAATATCAATTTCAGTTTCGACCCTTGAAACATGAAGATGAAATAAAAAACTTCGTTCGAAATGTAATAAAGCCAATTTTAAAGTTACTAGAACAACGTTTCCGTGGTGTAGTGGTTATCACATCCGCCTAACACGCGGAAGGTCCCCGGTTCGATCCCGGGCGGAAACAAATTTTTCCGTTCGATACTTGATTTTTTTGTTTTTTCAGGAAACCAAAGAAAACAACGCCGAGAGCGAACAACTTTCACCAGAGCGCAACTTGATGTATTAGAAACTTTGTTTGCCAAAACGAGGTATCCTGATATTTTCATGAGGGAGGAGGTGGCGCTGAAAATAAATTTACCAGAATCTCGAGTACAGGTATGTATTCAATGTTTCATAACTATTTCAGTACATGAGTTATATAGGGTGTTGCAGAAAAATGTCATCAACCGCCAAAGGGAGATTGGACAGCTTATTACAAGAAGAAAAATTCATATAAATAAGGCTCCGAAACCGCCTCCTTTACGGTACCTATGTCAAAGTTCAAGAATTTTTTTTTATATTTCAAAATTGACCATTGCTATTGAATTTGAATTTTGCATACGCTAAATTCAAATTGCTCTGTAAAAATTAAGAATAGTATATCATGCAAAGAGCGTATAATGATCTATTATTCACGATGTAAAGTTTAGGGTAGGAGCCGTAAGCGAGTGGCCCCAATCACCGAGTGAATAACAGGCATTATGCGCGAGTAGCATACTATACTTTATCCACGACTACTGAATATATTTCTTGAAGATTTTAACATTTGGCTACCGGGATAAGACCCTTCTATTACAAGTAGTGTGGAAAAAGTCAAGTTGACACATGAGAAATTTTTGGAGACCTTGGCATTGTATATTTTGTGATGGAAACTGCTTGAATTGATATAATAAAAGTAAATTTGGCCCTAGATTGACAAGATATGCCCATATTTGTTACTTAGGGAATACTGAATAAATATCAATTTAAATAGTATAATATTGAAGCTAAATCTATGAAACATCCAACAGCAGTGAATAATAACTCATTATTAACTAGTGATTAATGGGTAGGTATTATTATGGCCGAGCAACATATGTATAATGGGTGGATTATACAATAGCCGTAGATAAAAGATGTCATAGTGGATTTTCACCTATTTTTCTTAATGGCTTAGCTATTTGTACATTAAATAGCACAAATAAAAAACCTAGTACATTTCTGACAAATATATCCTGCTCTTATTTGATATCTCTAACCGTTTTCAAGAAAATAACATTTAAACATAGAAAAATGACAGGCTTACGTAAAAATTTTTTTAATTAAACAAATTGTTCCCCCAAATTCTACGCTCTTGACTTTCCTAATGTTTATATTGTTTATAAAGCTTTTTGAATGGGTTTAGGACTTCTTGATTTCAATTCGATAGCGATATTCAATTTTGAAATATGTATTAGAAAAAAGTTGTTGAACTTTGACATTTCGTTTCCCATGTTACTATGATCTTTTCTTCTTAAAATATATTGGGAAATCTCTATTTGGCGTTTGATGACTTTATGCTGAAACATTATATCATTATAGTAGAATATTTTGGATATCCTGTTTTTCTGTCTGTGAGTCTAAGGAACTGTGTACGGATTAAACTTTTTCAGCACGAAAACTGAACCCCAGGTTTTTCTAAAAGCTGGGAAATGGTGATTTCGCAGTTGGTTATTGAGAAATAATTGATGAAATAATTTGGAAATGAAATATTAATAGAAATAAAGCGCTATATCGGTGTTTTCTGAATTCTATGCTTCAGAATTGAAAACCGATTATTTTCAGATTTTCTGCTGAAAGAGAGAAGTTTCATAACTTATATTCATGTTAAAAGAAACCTCATTTGTGTAAAGTAATAAGTACAATTCTATCGCTGTGTTAGACTCGTTCTCATTTCGAACACATGAATGGCTTCGTTTTGTAACACTGTCACTTGAGCATCACGCGACTTCATTATTGATTCCAACCCTCAACTATCCAATTACCACTTTTCTCATAGAATAGGAAGTCCATAAAGGTGATTCTCTATTTTACTGACAGAAACTCGACAAAAATTAACAAAATTGAGAAAATGCATCAGAATAGTTCTAACCAGAAATATACGTCTGTAAACAAATGCGGGGGACTTAGTAGGGATGAAAATAAGCAGGGGTAGTTCATATAATTTTTTTTCGGAATCAACCTCTTATGTATCTTGCAAAATTTCGATAAGTCGATTCTTTTCTCAGAAAAAATGAAAACTTACAAGCAGTTACGATCACTGTTCATTCCATATCATCGTGTGTTCCATAGAATGAATATTCTAAGATATTAGTGATGTTCTTTCGAACTGAACGAAGTGATTTATATAACTTCAATCAGAAGGATCAGTTGAAGCGCTCGTTCTTTCGTTTTCAATCAGTTCCCCCTTCCACAACTCTAAAGTGATTGCAAGTGATTATTCTAATCGCGGAATAAGTTCCATCAGTTCAATCAGTACGAAAGAACACTACTATTGTTTATGATCAAATTGGTTTTGACAGAATGAACAGTGATCATTACTACTTGTAAGTTTTTATTATTTCCGAGAAAAGTATCGAGTGTATCGAAATTTGCAGACTTTTTTCTCCAGAATTGAATGTGAAACCATACGCGAATTTTATTTTCCGAAAATCTATCTCACGAAAACAATTTTTGAACAAAAATCATAGGGGTTGTTATTTTCAAACCCTAAATAAAGTTATGAGATCTAAAAATTTATACTGAGTGCTTCATATTATGTAGGTATAGTTTTATGGCTCAGTGTTTTTAAGAAGCCGTAAAAAAATTAAAAACTGTTAACTCGTCATCGCCTTCCGAAGGCTGTATCTTGGAAGGGGGTTGATTCCGAGAAAAATTTATATGAACTACCTACCCCTGCTTATTCTCATTGAGGAATCATCTCCCAAAGTCCCTCGCATTTGTTTTCAGACACCCTGTATAACCCTCGTCATAAATGTCTGTAATAAAATATCAAAACATTTAAGAATTCTCGACCCTTCCCAATATTATTCTTATACTCGGATCAATTGGACATCAGTACTTACGTCATTATACACACTTCCCGCAGTATACTTAAGTGTGAGTGAACTTTTTCCTCCGAGGTTCTACCGTTTACGAAAAATCCACTTCAATACATAAAGGAAGCTTCGAAGAACACACTCTTGAGAAATTATATTTTCGAAAACATTTTTTTTTCAGAGGTCTGCTTTAGAAATGAATGTGAATCATAGAGATAACTTGGTGAAAGTTATTTCCAGTTACTTTGAAGCAGTGAAACATGGCAGTTGTGAAAATAAGCCCAAAATACAGTAAAAATGTGAAGACACCGAATAATGCTCAAAAAGAGCTTATTTAGAATCACATTTTGAGTCTATACGCGAAATTTCAGATAGACATGCAGTAATTTCAAAATTACTTTTTTTTGAGAAATGTAGGTATTTGAATTTTTTTCAATTTTAAAATGCTTTTTGCGATTTCAGACAGATCGGTCCAAATTTGTTATTCTGAAAAAGTTTCAAGAAAAAACTGTTTGACTATTTGAATTTGCTTCCGAATTACAAATTCGTACCGAACAGATCTCTTATCGTAGCCTCCATTTTACGATTTAAAGAAAATGAACTGATTTTATGACGCATGTGATTAGAATTATTTCAGAGAACTTTGAAGTTACCATCATCACGAAACATTGGAATATTTTAAAAAGAGGATTATTTTAAAATTACCGAATTTCGATCTGAACTTATTCGTATTGTCAAAATGTGAACAAACTTTCGTCTTTTTCATTTTTCGAAATTTCCACATGTCGTTCAGTTAGACAGTTTTGATGCAACTCCTGGTGACGAAGTTTCCTATAGTTCACGTTCATTTTCGGAGCAGAACTTTTCTGCAAATTTTTTTTTCAATATATCATTGGTAAAGAAGGGTGCCCTTCGAGGAGCAATTTCTTGGAAACACCGTATTTCTGTGCTACCATAAGAAAAATTCACTCGTTTTTCTTCACCTAATAATGACGATTTTCTATGTCATCTCATTATAGTTAGATCTATCATTCAATTGGGGTGTGTAATCAGCCAGCTGGATTACAATCATTACCGAAAATAATAATCCAGCGGACGAATTTCAAGGACTCAGCGCCAAAAAGGCAACTCAAATGCGCCGCCCCTCTCTGCACCAGTCTTCTTGGCAAACAAAACTGCTGGGTGCTACGTGCCCCAGAATAAGATCGGGGGGCTAATCAGCCTCCCCCTGGCGGAGTCGATTTCGAAACGCAGAGCCCTTAACTGATTTATTACAACTTACATTGTTGTAATTTTCTTTCAGCCGTTATTTGCGCATTGTTGTCGACGCTTACTATTTTATTGTTGCCACACGTATTAGTCCGTTTGTTCTTTTGTAGTCCTTAATGATGGTTGAGGACGTGTTTTATTTAATGGACTGATATGTGAGTTACAGATGGAACTTCCTTGAGAGAAAAAACTAGACTTTTGTGATTCGCAGTATTGTCATGTTTTTCAATAGTTGGAATGCGAAAATGGGTGAAACTTGCAGTTTGTGTTAGGTTAGGGATTGCATTGAGAGCAAACATGTAGGTGGATAACATTAATTTGTTTTGATATGAGTGATCTAAAACTGGGTGGAAAAATTGCTTGAATTTTAATTGTTTGAAGGCTGAAAACCAACAAGCCATAGACTCAAGAAAAATGATCAAACTTGAGGCTCTGAAACCCCAAACTGTTTCATTACTTTTCGAAATATGTTCCCTGAGAGATTATTCTCATGTGAGGCTTAACCGTCTAACTCAATCGATTTCGTCTTTCGAACTGGATGTTGATTCCGAAAATGTACTGAACAGAGCCGAAGAAAGATCAAAAAATTTCACATCATTTGACCAACGTCTATTAGGGATGTTAAAGAATTACGTCGAGATTTGTTGATAGTTCAATTTGACGCATAATCATTGAGTTTCTGCACATTTATTTCCAACAAAAGAACGCAAAACGGGCAATTTGGTACCCAAATTAGTGGTCGCAGTTAATGTCTCTATAGTGTCTAACAAAAGTGACGCAAACAAAGTATAAGAAGATGTATAAAACATTGTAACTAAAACAAAACTATGAAAATGTAAAAAGAATGTTCAAACCTGTGAAAACACAAAAAAGAAAAAGGAGGCCAAATATTAAACCAAAACAACATAAAAAGATACCACATTGGCTATCACCGCTGAACTGCAAAGTTCGTTCCTAGGATTTTTTCAGAGAAGGTACTGTATCGTTTTGAAGAGCAAATCACTTATGTCCTCAACTTGATTGCAATGAAAAAGTATTCTTTTGTTTTGATAGAGGAATTTTAAGCATTTAAGCTGTGCGTTATGCTTGAGCAATGGCAATTGAAGGGTTCAACCAATATACATTTTTTCTCGATATTTTTCGATTCGGTATAGGTACAATTGGCAAGTTGGGCCCAAAATGATGACAATATTCATATAAAATCGTAATCGTACAATTTTTCGATTAAGTTTATAGTCGGATCTCAACAAGAATGGTAGGAGAAAAGACCTGATATCAACAAAATTATACTGTTCATTTATTACCCATTTATGTTTCAAATTCGTTTTCTTTTTTTGTACATACAAACATATTTTTTTTGGTAAATTCAATAATAATATTCATTGTTTATTTTCAGGTGTGGTTTAAGAATAGGAGAGCCAAATGTCGACAACAACAGAAGCAACACACCCAACAGCAAAGTACAGAAAAGTCAACAAGACTCAAACTAAACCACCAACCATAACATAGTATCAAAGCCAGCAACAACCCCAGTATCGAATAACAACAGTACAGGGTGAGTTAGTCTGAAATATTTTTTGGAAAATGTAGCGACATCTTCTATCCTTTTTTTATTCGAACTAATCATTATTATTATTTTCAGGTCTTCAGCTGGATCTCCTGTTATACATCCAGCGCCACATCTCAGAGGGAGTCCGAACTATGTAAATCTGAAATTCCAGTAACAACAGCTGCTGCAAATTCACCTTCGGTGAGTTGATGGAACCAATAACTTTTTAATATTAATTTAAAAAAACGATAATTCATATTTGCTCCGGGAGCTGTTTGTTTCATTCTTTTCATTTATGAAATCAACTTTTCTATTAAATTCTTTAACCTATCCTGAAAATTTCAAGTTTTGAAGTCATGCCTTTCGAAAGTTAACCGTGGACTGAAGCTTTGTCTAGCTGGTTATTTTATCGATACTCATATTGCTTATTATGTACTTATAGTAAAAATTTCGACAACATGGTTCTGAAGACAGTGTGGAATTTTCGAAAATTTCTTTTTCAATTTTTCAGTTCAAGATCCCCACAAAATTTTACACAAGCTTTAGTAGCGCTTTTGAGCACCTAAATATTAAATGTCGACCAATCAGACCATAAGGGTAATGAAAATATGTTAAATAAAATTCACATATCTGTAAGTCTATAACTCGAAAACCAATTCAACTCATCAATGAAAGGAGCCGATATAGATCAAACATATATCCTGAAAATTTCAAGTCTCTTATGTCATTTCTTCACATCAGTGTTGAAGTTTTTAGATTTTCTATCCAAAAGAATTTAACGAAATTTGGTACAAGTCTTTCTTTTACATCGTCATAAAGCATCTATATATAAAATTTAGACCCCATCGGATATCTGGTTTCAAGAAGTTAAAAAAAATGCGACAAATATAATAGCAGTTTGTCCACATTATCTTTATCCCAACTTTCGATAGAAATATTGCAAAACTTTTCGAAGTAGATCACCAACATCTAAGCCAGATGCATGAACACATTATGGGAAGTACAATCGCTTTGCTGTCATCAATCACAATTTTTTGGTTTTCATCTCAGAGGAAGAAGTAAACAGTTTACTTCTTCCTCTGAGGCTTTCATCGTCAACAAGATATCGAATATTCTAGATTTCACAGCTCCGAGAGAAACGTTGCTCTATCATCTTCAACATCAGGTACACGTTTTTTGATAAAATGATTCATTTTAATTTGTACTACCAGTAGCGTACCGTAGGGGGGGGCGGTGGGGCGGTCCGCCCCAGGCCCCGCACCAGCATAGGCCCCCAAATGATGGGCAAAAAAAACCAAACATATTTAAAAAAAAAATTTAAATAACTTATCAGGCCCCATGACGGCAAAGACCTCCACATTATACAAATGGTTAGTTAGTTATATGAACAGTTTGCTGTTGTGCACTCAGAAAACTTGGTGAGATCAAATGATGAAACGATAATAACCCATATACATCAGTTCACAGCTACTCACAATGATTTAGAGGAAGACGAAATGTTGCCAGAAGTGAAGAGGCTCAGAAGGCATCTGAAGGCTTCTGGCATAAAAATTTATGATGCAGCCACATGGACATCACTACAAATGCTGAAGTTCATTATTGACATGGACTTTCGTGAATCACTGCCAAACATAACAGAGGCACTCAAACTGTTTCTTACGATTTGTGTGTCCGTGGCTTCTTGTGAGAGGAGTTTCTCAAAACTGAAATTGATCAAAACTATCTCCGTTCCACAATGAGCCAGTCTCGTTTAGCAAGCTTGGCCATACTATCGATTGAAATGACGTTGCAAAACATGTCAATTTTGACGAATTAATCCAACAATTTTCAGAAGTCAAGTCTCGCAAAAAAACATTTTAATATGTTCTTTGTTTTTACTATTCATTGAAATTTGTATGTCTTGTTTTCACTCGTTACTGTACAACATATAACTATGTAATTTCAGAGTAAAATATATTATGTAATTTTAAAATTAAAAATCATTATAAACATACCTATTTATGTCTGTTTGTCTGCTACCTTCATTGTGCTTGATAGTATTTATATTTGTTATCGAAACTGTTTGAGTGACAGTGAAAAGACTTATTAGTGTTACTATGTGGGGTGTTCATCACGATGCATTAAACTTACCTTCAAAAAATTTTGCGGAAAAGTTTCATCTTTAAATATATTCTATAGGGCCCCCTCATCAAAAGCCGCCCCAGGCCCCGAACTATGTCGGTACGCCACTGTGTACTACTTCACCTATATCAAAAGACAGTTTTGAAAACACCCAGCATCATGTTCGTCATTCATTGTAAATACTCAGTAAAGGATTCGAACCAGGTTAACCCTTTGAGCCCTGGTAGTTCCACCATGGAACCACACTTTTTAAAAATTTCTGGTTATGTCCTACTTAGCGATAGTTGGTACCACATAGCATCTGAATATTCTATAGAGCCATCTCTTAGCCTAGGCAGTGACTAGCATTTCAATAAACTTAGGGTAATTATCTGTAAACTCATTTCCATCAGCTGTTTGACGATTTCTTACCTCATTTTGAGAGTTACTTTGAAATCAATGTAATTTTGTTCTTTTGAATAATGTCAGGTAAGTGCTTATTATGGATGGCTAATGTATGAAGATGATATAAATACATTCTCTGATATAGTCTTGTGTTTTAGATTTAATTTCGTACGAGGAAAGTGGGTGGTTCCAATTGGAACCACTAGGAAAGTGGACAACTTCAGAATTCATCTTTGTAATTCTATTCTTCGCAGAGGAAAGGAAAAACTGCTTTTATTGATCAGAAAAATTGACGTCAGACGAGGCCATTCATCTGAAATTCTCTCTGACAACTAGTCTGTCACATCTGGAGCCCCATTGGATAATGATCTCGAAGAAAATTTCGTTGGAAAATTCCAGATAGGCGATAAATATGACTTCTCGCCGATTTGTGATGAATTGATAGACGATCTGCATAACGAAGACCGACGGTACGTAAAAAGTGACGAAGAGCCAGTAAAGAGATTCAAAATCACCGTACCTATGGAGAAAAGACTGGACAATGTGCACATATGCCAATTCACGGCAACAAACGAGATGTGCACATTGCAGTACACGTGCAAAACCTCACAGAACACTTGGCATTGTTCCACTTGCTCTGTTGGACTTTGTTTGACTCAAAAATCGAATTGCTTTATGAAATTTCATGAAAACTAAAATGTCGATTTGAATCACAGAAATGTTGCTATGTTCCTAGTGGTTCCAAATGGAACCACATATTTTTGTGAAAATTTCCAAATAAATATTGAAAAAAATTATGCAGTGCATCTTTTGAACACCTAATGAGTCACATTTTAAAGAGAGAAACTCGTATCGAAAAAAAATTAATTTCGGGCTCAAAGGGTTAAGACTAATATATGTATAAGATTATTCAGAATAAAATTATACATATTTATAGTCCGTTCACGAAAGGTTGAGGCGTCGGTTGGCCATGGAAATTCGGCATATTCCGCTGTGTATATTAAAATTTTAGGTTATGTCGTTTATTTTCTTGTCAGATTGATACGCAATGTTGTCAATATTACATAGAGTTCTCTGATAACTCGCGAGCTCGTCGGACGAGGCCGGGTACATTCGACAACGTTGACTTTATTTTACGTTATGACAGCAAATACTGCCAACTTCAGATAAATAAACAAACGCCTACTATGCGCTCAAACTTTCGTGAACGGACTATATTAATTTCAAGGTTTTATTAGTAAATTCAGCAAATGTTTTCAGTCATATTCATAGATATTTAGTTCATCTGAGAGTCATCTTCAACATCAAAAATGTGTCATGTGTATACTCATATTCATCAATATTCGAACCTATACTTTTAAAAAATTATTGTTTTTGTTCCTTTACAATGATTTATTTACCTTTCAGATATCATCATCAATGTACACCAACTCTACAAATGGAAGTATTTGGTCCCCAGCATCCATTGATAGTTTCACATTGGAACAACACAGATCTTGGTGTTCTTCATCGCAACCCCCAGTGTTGAATACAACGAACAGTTCTACCAATTGTTACAACAACTATCCATACTACTCCAATATGGATTACCTCAGCTCAACAGGCATGAGTCATTCACAATTTGGGGTAAATAATACACCTTTACATTATATAGATGATAGAGGCTGTGAAGAAGGCTATCGGGTATGTAGGCAACTCCTGACAAATCCTTTTTCTCATCAACTTTTTTTAGTAGAATTCATAGTTCATGATAAAGAGCTATTAGTACAGTAAATATAGCACGAAAAAATACGAATTTTTCGAAAAGTGACCTACAGAAATTTGATTTCATAAATCGATAGGGGGGCATAAAAAATGTTAATGCCAGATTTCCGAAGTGATCTCCTCCTGGTTTTGAGAAAATTCAAAAACATTTTGAAATGCGTTCTTCTCGGAATCTATGGATTCTAGAGAAAAGTTTATTTAACCAAAAATGTAGAGGACATTGTTATCTACATTTCATTTTATTGGAGCGAAGTCGTCTGACTTGAAATACAAGAAGTAGGTGACGCTAAAGTGTCAAAAAAAGTGGTTTTCTGGCATTTTCGTTAAAAATAAATAATTTCTCTGCAGTAATGTAAATGAGAAAGTTGTTTGTCACAAAATTATCTAAATTTTTTGTCTGGACAGGATAACGGTAAGTTTTACAAAAAAATTGTTTATACAAAAAATTTTGATAATTTTATGACGAACGATTTTCTCATTTACATTAATGCAAAAAAATTATTTATTTCTAACGAAAATGCCAAAAAAACACTTTTTTGATACTTTAGCGCTACCTACTTTTTGGATTTAAAGCAACTTCGCTCCAATGATATAAAATGTAGATAACAATGTCCTCTACATTTTTGTTGAACAAATTTTTCTCTAAAACCCATGGAGCCGAGAAAAACGGATTTCAAAATGTTTTTGGGGGGATCACTTCGGAAATCTGGCATTAACATTTTTTTATGCCCCCCTATCGATTTATCGAGTCAAATTTCTGTAAGTCATTTCTTGAGAAAAAAAATGCTATATTTTCTGTACTATATATAAATTGATGGATTCTAGTTTCTTAAATTGAGGTAATCTAGTACTCGTACGCCAAATTTACAGACTGAAAACCATACAGTACCTATAGTCTGTTCGTATAATATATTTGTGCACTTTTACATCACTAAACGGATACCATGAATCAAGTACATCAAGGAGGACTCGCATCATGAGATTTTAATCGTTTGGGGGTCTTCGTTTGGGATATACAGGGTGATATTCATCTTATGGCAGAAATTTCAAATTTCAATAACTTTTGAACTATTCAACCGAATGATTTCAAATTTAGAAGTTTTGTCACCCTTTACGATCGTCATCTTTCAATATTTCAGAAATAAAATAAATCATATCCGGACTTTTTCTATTTTCATGAATATCGGAACACCCTGTACGCAACCACAAAGAATCAATTAATGAGAAAAAATCAAAATTTCTGCTTGGCACGTTCATACAGGGTGATCAAAAGTGATCAAAAAACATAACTTCATGAGTGAAATTTCAAAGTTCAATAACTCTTCAACTATTCGACCAATGATTTCAAACTTGGAAGTTTTGTCACCCTTTACGATTGCCATCTTTCAATATTTTGAAATTGAATAAATTAGATCCTGCCTGAAACGATTAAAAACTCTTGTTGCGAGTCCTTCTTGATGTACTTGATTCATGGTATCCGTTTGTCGCATTCTTTCCGGGACACCCTGTATAAGTTACTAACATGTATTCGTATTCAACTAGACAGTTTGAAGTTTCCTCGGCATTGAATGAATTCTGATGAATCGTCGATTCCAAAATATCCTGATTTGAACTTGAGGAAGCCCTTTAGCGTAGTTACATGCATGTTGCATGTTATACTCGATTGATGTGAAGTGTTGTGAATGTAAACAATAACATTTCCTGGCTTTCTCGGCTAGGTTAGGCCTGGCAATCATCAAATCATTCCCAATACTGCCAACCTATGTTAAAGAAACCAAGACTTATACTTTGTGCTCAATAATATCCGAACGGAGTAGAAGTACCTATATATTTGGCATATTCACATTTTTCTAACGAACTTCGTGAATCGATGAATGATTTCCTGAAAGAATAGTTATAGTATAGTATAGCGCTATTTGTTCTCATAATATGCTTCGTATAACGTCCGCTATAATGACGTATTTGTAAGCTCCCTCCGATCTCATTTGAAGCGGATTCCACTATACTTCAAGGTAGATTTGAATAAAAAAGTTGCAGTTGTACCTATTTAAAATTCGACCCGATCGCATTTCTTCTTTTCAAATATTCGAGAAATGGAATTTCGAATCAATATAACTCGAGAGCTCTCCGATTTTTGCTCAGAAAATCAATTCAGTTTTTCAGAATTAATTTTTTGTCCCTATACAAGTTAGCAGTTAGCGGCATAGAAACAATTGCCAAGAAATTATAATTATAATTATGTCAGTTGCAGGAACGTCCATTAAAATTTAAAGCTCCATTAAACTCTTAATCCTTCATTATTACAAGGAACTAATGCAGGATTAAAGGTTTAATGGACCGTTAAATTTTAATGGACGTTCCTGCAACTGAGCAAGAATGACGTTGGAGTTCAAGGAAAACCACTATATGTTGTTTGGGTTTATCCAAAATCACTTGAAAAACGTATAAATACCTCACGGCAGAATTTTCTTTGATATGTCGGTGCTTCTATGGGCGTACGGCAAATTGAATTTAGCAAACTACGATTTTATTTCCATTAAGTCAAAAACTATCGAACTATGCTCGTATTACAAACAACGAAGCTCAAAACACTTGTTGATCAGATAAACAATATTTAACCAATCAACGATTCCCAATGATCGTTTCCTAGATTATGAGCAGTGTTCTAAGTTCGGGGCTACTCAAGAATGATTCGAGCGTGATGAATTACATTCTCCTAATGTTTTTCTTGAAACATTGTGTTATATACAGGGTGTCCCGTAAATACCACGCGAAAGTGACACTGGAGATAGATTGCATTAGGTCTTTCAGATAGCATCAACATGACCCTCAGTAAAAGTCCGTAGGTTTTCGAGATATAACCACTTTTGTGTTTTTTTAAAAATCTCCATTTTCGGTTTTCAAACTCATGTTTTTTTTTACCTAGGCTACCCTGAATAGTTGCTTTAAACAATGAAGTAATACTTCACCGAGAACTAGAACAAATCCTTTAAAAAAATGTCTAACTTGTTGTATTTTATGACGAAGTTAAAACGTTAACTTAAGTTTGACTGACTGATGTGAAAAAAAATCGGACTGAATTGACAATAATCGTAAAAACTGGTCCCTTTCCAGCACTTTTCAAAACGACAACACTACCATTTTTTTATGTCAAACCTTAGAAATTATAATTTTGTCGCGCGAGGGTGTTTATTCCGAAATAATTAAAAATTAAGAAAAATGACAAGTGTCACCTGTTGCCAATTACATGTTGCTTGATATTCTTTCCTCGCTACCGTTTCAAACAACCATTATTTTTGCTCTTCTTTCTCTTTTATCTCACTTTCCTTTCATTTTTTGTTTGCAAAGTGGTGATATCTCGAAAACCAGCGGACTTTTACTGAGGTCATGTTGATGCTATCTGAAAGACCTAATGTCAATCTATCTCCAGTGTCACTTTCGCGTGGTATTCGGGACACCCTGTATACTATATACTGTTAGCGCCAACGTATTCTTTAGATTAATCCACTGTTGATTACTCAAATGGCTTACTTCTCTAAAAATAGTTTGGTTATTTCCAGGAAAATGCAATTGAATCATCATGGAGTAAAACGAGGGATGAGTCTACGTGGATGTACAATTCTGGATGGAGAGAAATGAAAATGGCAGTATTCTCGTTTGACAGAGTTCAGCAATATTAGTTTTAAAGACGAATGAGATGGAACATCATCCTTTTTGCAAGAGGAATCCTGTTCTGAAATTCATGTTGTATATAGTCATTTTCTATGGTTTCAGAAATCAGAACCTCAATAACTAGGGAGTGGACTGATAAGTCACTGATGAGTCATGTAAATTTTTTTTTCTATCAATTGTTGCAATAACGTACCGATTTCTCGAAAAATTATTATCGCAAACGGAAGCGGACTAGAAAGGAGATGAAACAACTTCTTTTTAGTTCCATTTGATATGGTTCTCTGAAAGGTTGAGCTTATCCTCAGTCAAAAAAGCAGCTCTCATGACTATTAGGTAATCAGATTCGATTTTCGAATTGAGATAAACTGATATTAATGTTTTACTGCTGATGGCCTACATAAGCAACGATTTTTTGACATAAAGAGTGACACTAAGGCCGTAATTCGCCAAAATGTCCCCATTATTGTTAAATTTCTGTATATCTTTTTATTATTTATTTATTGTGTGAAAAATATTTAGTATATCGATTTTAATAAACAATAACAATGATTCAAACAGAAAAATAATCCTTAAGAGAATATTCAGACTGCATTTTAAAAACTAAAGTTCTATAGTTATATGGAAAATTATCAACCGACTTTGTTAAAGATTTTAAATTAACATTGTCGAAGTGAGAACACTCAAATCAACCATCAACTTATATCATTGTATATAGAATACTCTATAACAAATGATTATAATTCAAAAAAATAAAAACAAATATGTATTAGCTGAAAATCTGGATGAATGTAAGAGGCATATACGTATAACTTTTTTGTAGCAAATGAAAAAGAAGTTTAACATTGTGGTCATGAACTGCCTGTATAAAACAATTATAATTTATTTTACAAAATCCTAAAAGTTGTTGAAGCTCTGATTGTTTAATCCAAAAACCAAGTAAAACTGGAATTCATATAAATATTATTTCAAAATATAATGTATATTTTTCTTGTCAGACCAACACAATAAATAAACGAATTTAAAGGTAAGAATCGTAAGAACTAGTCAAAGTGCCAAATGGCATCAATGTAGTTCATCGAATATCATTAGTTATTCATAAATGTACATATCGTAGATATTTAAGTCCAAGATTTGTAAATGTTATGTGATCGTAGTAATATGGTAAACTGTAAGGCCTAAGATGTTTTGTTCTGCATTTGTGGAAAACATACAGTAGGGCCATGATAATCTGATTGCCGAAAATCTTCACTTTACTCAATTATTTGAAGATTCTGTAAAATAAGGAATGTATATATTTTCAAAGTCATAACGATTGAATCAGAACCTATGTATTATACTTTTTAAAAAAATCTTAACTGTAGTTTGCCTCGGGTTATGATACACCTTCATCCTGTACCTCCATTGAAACTTATTCCACACTTCAAGGGTGAAAAAGTTCATTCTTATGCTAAGTCTTAAGAAAAGTGAAAGGCAGATCAGTATGAATACCTGAATCTAATTCTTTCAAAGGTAAAGGTCTGAGACAACTAAACTTAAAGAACTTTGTGACAATGGAAGAATATGAACACATCCTGAGCAGCGTTTCCTCCTAGTGAAATTGTAAGAAATCTTTGAATAAACAAAGTACGAATTTTATAGTTAAAATTTGATATTATCTTCGTTGTGTCTATAGTACTGTTTTCATCGCATTTTGCTTTCAATGTGATGTTATCACAGTGATCAGACTGATTGCTTTTGAAACATGCAGACCCTAGGGAGCTTATTGCAAATTGCGGCAGTCGGATTCTACAGTATTTAATAAAACACTCATATTTTTTTGTCTTAGTTCAAACCTATTGAAATATTACTGATTTGATATCTTTCAATTTCATCTTATAAATTTCCATTACCGTATTCACTTCTGTTCCACACCATTATATCATTTATAAAAATTTCTTAATGCGAAATTCTTCTAATGATATAAACGGAGATAAATCATTGGATTTAATTAACATAATTGAAAGAGGATGAAATACTTTCAATAGTCATAAAGAAGGTCCATTCTGACATTCTTGAATCAACTTCATTCTCACTAATACGTATATCATTGATCTACAGTAAAAAAAATCTTGCAACTTATACTTCCTAGAATTTGATAATAAAAAAACAACATTCTTTATCAACATCTTGATGTTCGATTATCAAGCCCCTGCTGTATTTCTCCAGAAACCATGTTATCAAATTCAGGGGACTCTTGAATCTGAAAAACTCTAGGCAGGTTAACGAACTGAAAAAGCTAGTTTTATCTTGTTCATGTACAGTTTTATTTATAATTGAGCTATATTACAGTTGTTTGTAGTATGTACATTCTTTTTCAAACATGCCGAGCCCTTGATGAAAATGGAATGATCTCTTGTATAAAATTCAAACAATTTATGTTAAGATTTTTAGTTCATAGAGAATCATTTGTATAAATAAAATTATACAATTGTAATTAATTTCAAGAATTTACATTATACAATAAATGAACTAACAAGTGGCTTTTTTCATATTTTTTTTCAAATCATTAACCGTTTTTCCTTGTCCTCTATCGCACTCTCTTCTAATTTCGTGGCTAAAAGAGATAAATTGGGGTTCGAATTTTCTGCAAGTCATGTCTTTCAGAGGAATATCGTAGTAGATAATTACCTATAAATCGAAAACAACATATTATACATCCTCTTCTCGCTTTTATTGGAAAGATTGGGGGTAGATTTTTTCAATCTCACTTTCTCTCTTCGAATTCGATTTGAAATAATATAACTATTTTGGGTAAATATTTGAACATTTTGGAGGATCTAGAAGATATTGATCAGATTTTGGTGTCATTATATTCATTTAGGTCGCCTAATATAGTGAAACCAACTGGTGGCGGTCCTGCCTTGTTAAGGGAACCATATGAACAGAACCAAAATCTGATCGATATCTACTTGTCCTCAAATTCGAATAGTTAGGTACCCTCATTATGTTCTTAAATTGCCAATACACCTTTGATTCTATATCTAATAAGTACAAAAAAAAAGGTTACTTGCTAACTCTGACAAATGTACTGTCTTTCGTTCTTCATGGTGGTTGTGAAAATTTTTTCAAGCTCCAACCAACTTTAATCTTCATCATTAACTGTTATGAAATGAGTTTATAATTCGAAATTTGCTCATTTTGGAATCAATGATACATCAGCAGGTATCTAACATTTTTGACGTATGTAAGTGAAACTCAGTATTGTTTATTACATGCATGTTAGTGATATTTACCTATGAGAACCGGTTCACTTGCGCTGCAAAATAACCTTTGAATTCAGGGGAAGCTGCCTGAGATAAGTACAACAAAAGAGAGCGAGTGAATAGGACGCAGAAAACTT
>CM024239.1:12939805-13005336 GCA_013421045.1 Propylea japonica | reverse complement strand
TTATTAGTCCGGTCAATTTAGACATAAAAATAGTGATCAAATAAAGAAAATTCCGACAAGCCAAATTTTTGTAGAGACCTTAGGTTTACCACAAGGAATAAGTCTCAAAGTCCCCATCAGTCCCATGCGAGCTTCGCGACTTATTCGGGGTCAAAGGTCAAAATTTTAGGTTTTTTTGGATTTTTCTCGAAAACGGTAAGTTTTATCGAAAAAGTACCTCAGAGCAAAGTTGTAGATCTAAAATTCTCTATAAAAATGGTTTCCCATGATTTTTTCTCTAAGACCCACTATTTCCCAGATATTGCGCTTGTAAGAATCAAGTTCTACATAATATGCACACATTTCCACACCACCTGTGAGGTAGTGTACTCGGTGCATTTTTTTTAACGTGGTATCCCCGGTAGGCCTATTCCACGAACCTTTATGACGTTATTTTCAGGAACAATAATTATTTAATAGTATGAAGATTATTGATATGGGTTACTGAGTTTAACTTTTTTTTATTACTTTAATCTGACTCATACTCTTCATATTCAACTTCACCAATCATGTTTTCTTCAATTTCTTCTTGTTCTTCTTCTTCTTCTCCTTCCTGTTGATGTACGCTTAGAAATTGTTCAAATGAAGATGAATCAGTTGTCTCTTCATCAAAATCACATGAATCTTCCTCTCTTGTATTTAATTGAACATTTGAGCAAGAGACACCTTGGCAATTGGTACACGCTGGAGAACACTGCAATCCTACTTTTTTACAGCCACATTTGGCACTACAACCTTTCTTGCAATTGCAAAAAATAGTGTTGAGAAGTTTTTCTGGAGCAGGGGGCAGTAAAGTTCGAATCGGTTCCAAAGTATTATTTATCAATTTCCAACCCAGTCTTCAGGGTTCAGTTCATTGCCTTGCCATGTCTGAACTTGATAGTACACTCGAAACAAATATTGAGTAGCAGATGCCGATGTTGGAGGAGACAAGATAGCTGTACTTGCTTTTTGTTTCGTGTATTTTTTACGAATGTTAAATATCTGTACGTATCTATGCAATCAATTTTTTTGGAGCTCCATAAACCGCAAGAAGAAACCGAATTCCTTTAGTAATTAGTATTGAGGTGAAGAATTAATTTCTGTAATACTTTTGCGCAGTCAATCAAATCATTTTTTTCAAATAATTTTAATACTGAATTTTTGCCCCTTCTAAACATTGCTGACGTAGTATCGCATCCGGTTATCGCATGTAAAAATAAAATAAAGTTTTGGCATTTCGGATAAGCTGATAAACTTTTTGAAGAATATATTTCTGTCCGTTGCTGCGCCTTCCCAGGTTTTAAAAAGTAAATAATTTTATCAGATGGAGTCCTTGCAGTGAGTGTACAAATAAATCAACATCTTCACCCACTACAATAGCTGTATTTCTTGCATTAAATTGTTCTTTGCTGTTTCAATTATGAGGACATCGGCGTCATTAGGAGCTTGTTTCACGGCAATATTTTCAGCTGTTAATTTGTTACTCAACATAGAAATAAAACGAGATTTATTATTAATTTTTGCAAAAAAATGTTGTTGATTAACTGGAACTGTCATAAATTCGTCAAACATTATGTCGGTACCTGAGGATGTTTTTGTAGCACGACGACGTTGTTCTGCAGCTTTTATGTTCTTTGTTGTGTCACTGTAGCCATCAAATACTACCGTAACTGTATGACCATAATGTCTACGTAAATACTGAACATATTTTTCAAAAATTACGTTAAAGGTTTCTTCTCGATCCCACACAACGTGATGTAGTAGATATCCCCCATCAATAACGTAAGCAGCGTTTGTACAATCAACCTCATAGCATATGTGTGCATACTATGTAGAACATGATTCTTACAAGCGCAATATCTGGGAAATAGTGGGTCTTAGAGAAAAAATCATGAAAACCATTTTTATAGAGAATTTTAAGATCTACAACTTTGCTCTGAGGTACTTTTTCGATAAAACTCACCGTTTTGAGAAAAATCCAAAAAACCTAAAATTTTGACCTTTGACCCCGAATAAGTCGCGAAGCTCGCATGGGACTGATGGGGACTTTTGAGACTTTATTCCTTGTGGTAAACCTAAGGTCTCTACAAAAATTTGGCTTTGTCGGAATTTTCTTTATTTCAATTGTCTAAATTGACCGGGCTATATTCCGATTGTGTTGATATTCATTTATAAGTATATTTGGTATGAATCTCAAGTTCCATATAAAATTTTGAGGTAAAAGTCTTATTGCTCCACCAATGAACGTGCGCTTAAGAGCTCCTGCTCAGGTCTTTTCTAAAAAAAATTTATTTTACTCATTATTATGAAATTGGTTATTAGGAAATGAGACAAGTTTCTCTATTCGCAGGATCATGGCCACCATGATCCTCCGACTTAACAAAGACAAAGTTTTTCGAAACAGGTCGGCTAATATTGAAGATCTGAAAAATAGGATCACAGTGGACACTAATGAAATAGGAACCAGCTGTTACCACTGTTACCAGTCCGTATTTCATAGACGAATTTTATCATTGCCTGGTAGCATGATGCAAAATAGAGCGTGGGAGGGCATTTCGGCAACTACTACCAGGTTGATTTTGAGGTATAGCTTTAGAAGGTTATCAACATTTTTTGGTTTTCGAAGCGTTTTGTGTTATTTCCATTAACCTTATAAGTAAAAGGAAGAGAATATTATGGTAAGATTCCATCTATCACGAGCATTAGAACGATCCTACGTTCACAAAGGGTACATGTTTGCATTTGAAAAAAACAGTTTGGAGGGGCTGCAGTTAAGAAGTTGATGAAAAATATTTGATTTTATTGCTAAAAAATATGTTCAATTCGAAATTAATTCACGAGTTTTATTATTTTAAGTAACTGATTCGAACGATATTAATTATTTCTACCAATCCTGTATATTATACACCACCATATGAAAACTTTGAGCTAGACTCTGAACAACTAAACAATTTCTTGAATCCTTAAATAAAGATAAAATACAGCATTCACTAAGTGGGAGACTACAATAGTAGTGTTCTTTCGTACTGATTGAACTGATGGAACTTATTCCGCGATTAGAATAATCACTTGCAATCACTTTAGAGTTGTGGAAGGGGAACTGATTGAAAACGAAAGAACGATCGCTTCAACTGATCTTTCTGATTGAAGTTATATAAATCACTTCGTTCAGTTCGAAAGAACATCACTATTATAAATACAATGAATAAATTAGATAAGAACACAAACATACTACTGTCGATGTTGAAAAACATACAACATAGGCCTCAAGTTGAAGAACTCACAAGAATAATACCATTCTCTAAAAAATGCATAGATAATATACACTCACCGGCAAAATAATCGATCCACTCAAAAAATCGATGAAGTTTGTTAATTCATAAATATGTTATTTCAAGTTCTATTCGATATTTTTTTTGATTGTAGGTATGGTCATTCTTAAATCAATCACCAGTTTTGAATTCCAAGAAAACTACGATTACGTCATTTTATACAGGGTGAAACAGAATCT
The DNA here is from genome assembly GCA_013421045.1 of Propylea japonica. Lineage (NCBI taxonomy): Eukaryota > Metazoa > Arthropoda > Insecta > Coleoptera > Coccinellidae > Propylea > Propylea japonica. The sequence continues at coordinate 13,001,804 of CM024239.1, read as the reverse complement.
GTTTTTTTCCCTATTTTAGAACCACCCCTGGTGTGTTCCAGGTGTTTGAACGTCTGATTTCTTATTTCATCATCAAGACACATCTTCTCTTGACAATTTAATTTTTCATTCATAACAATAGCTCAATTTCTGTTAAAGATACAGGGTTTTCAATGAAACATTAAATTTCCGTAAGGCTACAACAGTATTCCACCAAAGTTATTGTATTCAGGATGTCTTATTTAGAAATATTCGAATAATAAAATTTCGATTTTTTTAATTCCGAGCATCATTACAAATTCAGGGTTTTCTAATTTTTCTTAAGATTTTGTTTGCAATAGGATTGCATAATAGCATAATAAGTATCAAGCTCATTCTATTCAAAAGGAAGATTGTTCATGGTTGAGAAAACGGTCAGGCAGAATAGTTTTAAACTCATATTTATCATCAGTCAGTCTAGTCGTTCAAGATCGAATTTCGAAACTTGCAGACATTCGGCGAAAGTATAGCACACTTTTTCAGTTTTCCCCAGGAAATACATGCACAGAAAGATCATCCAAATTAAAAAAAATGATTCAACTAAAATCTCATCATATTTTATGAAATTTAATTCTATTTACCCACAATCATTATCAAATAAAACAATTCGGGACTTCAAAAGTGGATCTCATCAACATTCAACAATGTAATGACATGAACCAAAATTTCAGAGGATTCGGATTATTTTTGCGTTAATCTATGACAACGAAAATTAGAATGAAAGGGTTAAACGGATTTGAGGTTTGAATGAACGACAAAATCGATTTGTTTCCATATTTACTTATGAAATTATCTATAGAGTATCGATATCCCAGAGATTAATAGTAATCATAATCTTCGAAAAGCTCCTTAGGATATTGCAATATTATAGTTAGAATACCTGTTGCTTATTGTTGGAAAGGATCTTGTTATCGGAAGTGATGAAGATTATTCATTGTGACATTTCACGGTGATGAGTAGGTAACTTTTTGTAGGGTAATGTGCAAATCAACTCCATTTCTGGATATTTGGGCATGCTTTGTCGAGTTAATCATATTGTTTTCGTCTTGAATTGCTGCTTCGAAAATTGCATATAATTTGTTTCATTTGAATTTCAAATAAGAAATTGAATAAATAAATACACTACCGGAAAAAATTAAAGGATCAAAAAAAATTCCAAATTTTTCGGCAATTTTCAACATGCCGTAACTTTGAGAGGAATGGTCGTACAAGGAATTTAAAAAAAAATTGTAGCTCTAAGTGTCTGGTTTTTGGATTAGAACTTCAAAAGTTTTATGTTTCAGTGGTTTTCGAGTAATGATAGAAAAATCAGCAACAAAAAAATTCTCAATATTTTACCACTTTTTTTTCTTGTCTACGAGCGTGGAAATTTTATTTTTGCATAATCGTTATAATGATGGGTTACTTTGTTAATTCAGCTTTAATTTATTTTTTTATTGACCTCAATACGTCCACTTCTCGCCGAGATATCGGTCTTCAAATGGAAAAGAATCCATTTGTCTTTGATTATCGATTTCTCAGCAACCAATGATCGCACAGAAAATTGAAGGAGGGTTTCAAGACCTTAATGAATTCCGATTAATGAACAACCATTGCTTATTCATAAAAATTTTTTTTTCTTCATGTGCTTTGGTGGTTTCTTGGAAAATCTACCGCTGGATCGAAAATGTTGAGGAAACCAATAATGTTAAGTGTGACTTTTACAGTTCAATATGTTGATAAAAACCTTACTAAGAGTCAACTCAATCCAGCGAGCCGTTTTTTTGTTTGACTCGATTGAATTTTTGAAAAAAATAAGGATCACGTTTTTTGCTCTGAGAAGCTCATAATCTTCAAAAAAGGCAAAAAAGAATTTTCTCGAGCTTTTTCCACATTTTAATTGCAAAAAGTACATAAATTCCAAAAAAAAATAAAATAAACTTACAAATAAAATTTTTATTAATTTAATAACGGATAAAAAATGGATCCTTTTCCATTTGAAGACCGATATCTCGGCGAGAAGTGGACGTATTGAGGTCAATAAAAAAATTAATTTAAGCTGATCAACAAAGTATCCTATCATTATAACGATTATGCAAAAATAAAATTTCCACGCTCGTTGACAAGAAAAAAAAAGTGGTAAAATTTTGAGAATTTTGTTGCTGACTTTTCTATCATTACTCAAAAACCACCGAAACTTAAAATTTTTGAAGTTCTAATCCAAAAACTAGACACTTGGAGCTACAATTTTTTTTTAATTTCTTTTACGACCATTCCTCTCAAAGTTACGACATGTTGAAAATTGCCGAAAAATTTGGAATTTTTTTTTATCCTTTAATTTTTTCCAGTAGTGTAAATGAGAAAATTCAACTAATCAAAATGCCACATTTCATCCAAATATTCTTGCAGGTTAAATTTTTCTGATGATCCCTATCACTGGATAAACTTATGGTTATTTTATTTATAGTATAAAATTTAAAAAAGCCATGAGCAGGTGCTTTGAGTGCTCGTTCATTGGTGGAGTAATGAGGCTATTACCTCAAAATTTTGCATATATGATATTCTGGATATTATTCAAAAACTGAAATATGTAAAACTTCACAATTGAAAAAATAAATTCAGTATGTATATCAATCTAGCACTGAAAATCTCAACTCTCTAGAACAATTCCTTCGAAAGTTATCGTGATCACGGCTGGCCGGACGACCCCACGGACAGAATTCAATTTGACCATGGATTCGTCATCAGGGAGTCGAACCCTATCGTTTGAGACCCTTACGACAATTGAGCAAAACGATATAGCACTCGTTTGAGTAGAACGAGCGTTCAAAAATGCAATGGTACTAAAAGATGGCCAGATGACAAAGATAAACTATTCAAATTGCAGAAATTACGTATAAACCTACCGTACAAATAAAATTTTCCAATGAAAAATAATTTGAATAAATTTTTGAAAAGCCCTGCAGGTGCGTTTATCGCTCGTTCATTGGTGGAGCCGATGGAGGAATAATGATACCTATTACTTCGTAATTCTCTAGAGGACTTGAAGTATAAGAATGTTCTGATTCCATAGTATCCCAGGACCAAGGATTCGGTCTCTCTTGCACTCATACATCATCTCTGAACTTATTGTTGTCCGTGTGCATTGCTATATGTCTCATTTTTTGAAATTCCTTCCAAGTTGAACTGAACTCATTACAGTGTAAATTATAATAAATCATAGGTAATTTGAATACGAGAGAGACATTGGCTTATTCGACCGACCGTAAATAAATAACTTATAAATTTCAGGGTAGATAAGAGATTTCAATAGAATTATTTTATTCGCGAATGAATCGAATAAAACTTGTAGTTTTCAGGACATTCAAATTTGAATTTTCCATATCGTTTTCCTAATATGCTTGAGCGCATACGGGATATCATGTCGTGCTCACTTCAATTATTAATTGATTATTGATGAATTGCTGAATTGATTACCTTTATCAAATAATACGTTGGAAAAACAGAACAAATTCATATAAATAGAAAATTTTGAACGAAGTTGTGTTTCAGAAGAGCCAGAATAACAAGCGAATACCTTTTCAAGATAATTATTTCTTCATGGGTAACATTGAAGGAACATATCAATTTAGAAAAGTAGATACATAATTCTTTTTACTCAAATCCCAAAAAACTCGAATAAGGAAACTAGTAGAAAGCAGAAACTTATAGTTTTAAGGATAAAAAATTTGAGTAAGCCCTGACAATCCCAAATGCGCTCATACATACATACTCGTATTTAGGAAAACGATAGAGTAAGTCCGGGAGAGATCGACCATCGGGAGAGTCGATAACTAAATAACAAGGCAATAGATGGACTCCTTACTGAAATACTGGATGAAATTAGTTAACCGTGTTGCATCAATCAAATAATACGCCCCTAGAGAGGAGTAAAATTTAACAAATTAGACTTAAATTTGTGCTAACTTGAAATATTTTTCGCCATTTACTATGTTGGTGATATTTTGAAGATGGGTAAGTTTATTTGATTTGTGTCAATACAATATGATAAAATATGATGAAATTACAATATAGCCTCAAAATTTAGGTGTTTATACTTTTTTCATCGAATAGCAAGATGGTCTCTCCCATAACTTTGGTAGAGTACGACTACATTAATAAGGGAGAGATAGACCACTAGACGCGAGGTAGACAGCTTGCAGATATGGACAACGAAAGTCTAATATTGCAGGAAAGTGATACTTACATCTCCACAGTGGGACGAAAATGAATGCGTAGGATTTGGGAATAGTATTTTTGTATCTAGTGCGCGAAATGAAACTTTGGTGATCGAGAACTGATTTTTTACGAGGCGCAGCCGAGTTAAAAAATAGTCGAGATCACCAAAGTTTTCGCGCATGAGATGCAAACAAAATTTTTTCTACAAACGCTTAGCTCAATATGAAAAAATAACTATTATGGGGATTTTAATCGTGACAAGACCCTTCTATTACAACTGTGACAAACTCAAGTTGACATATGGGAAGTTTTTGGAAAAATTGTCATTGTATATTTAATGATGAACATTGCTTCAATTGATGTAATGAAAGTAGATTTTGCCCTCGATTGCCAAGTATACCCAAATTTGTTAGTTAACATATAAAAATCCCATATAGTTTACATGCAGTGTGCGAAGTAAGTATTTCGCACACTACTTCGCGCACGGTGTCATAGTAACAAAGGAAAATGAAAAAAAGGGTCACTTCGCATATTCTTGCCAATGCACGAACCTTGTCATTTTTTGACGTTTGTAGAAAAAAATTATTTTCAAACGAATGGATTGAATGTGTAAACTGTAGTCGTTGGTTTCATAACGGATGCTTAAAATTCGAGATTTTTTGCGATTCAGGCGGAAATTGAAAAAGAAAAGAAGTTAAATTTAAATTAATATATACGGTTCTAATATAATTTTATTATTCTGCTATTCCTATATGTTATACTATTTTACGTTTTGTTATTTTTTGAAATCGATCTCACCCAAATCTCCAATCCTTTGGCTAATGTTTCCACAGTTAAGAAAACATTTATCTCAGAAAACAAAAAAGGTATATTGGTTTTCTCAAAATATGGTCGGTATCTCCTGGACTTACCCACCCTATAGATTCAAATTCAAATATCCTGAAAACTATAAGTTTCATTCGATTCATTCGAGAATAAAATAATTCTATTGAACTCTCTTATCTTATCCGAAATGTTTGATTGAGATGCTATGCGAGGTTGCTAGAAGCTATACCTAGATGGATCTCGAGAAATCGATGAACTGCTGAATTGATTATACCACAGAATACGTTGGAAAAAAAAGAACAAATCAATTTTCAAAATCAAAATTTGGAATAAAGTTGTTTTTCAGAAAAGCCAGAATAACAAGACGAGACCTTTTCAGGATATATCATTCTTTGATATAGGTAACAATGCTAACATTGAATAGAAATACAGTGGAACTTCCCTATAGCGAACGTCTGTATAACGAATTTCTCTTTATAACGAATTTCGTTCAAGACATTGCACCTTCAATCCAAATTCCATGTTGAAAACACCCTTTTAAACGAAATAAATTCTCTCTATAACGAAATATTCCAAGAACAAGAACATCACTCTTTGAATGGGTAGATATTGGTGAAAAAGTATAAGGGTGGTCTTTCTCCATAATTATACCAGATGTAGGTGATAAATCCCGACCATAAACTGAACCATTGAGGCGGGTGGATAGATCCTTCCGAAACGTTGGATTCAGCTGGAAATGTTGATAATGACGGTTACTTTAAATGATTTCGTTAATGTCGATGTTAATATTGTAACAAATGAACTTCCAACTGAAAAGGACATGTTAAACAGTGTCAAATCCGGTGTTGAAGATCACTACGATAGCAGTGATGATACCGACAGCGTTGATTTAGAGGAGCAACCCGCCGAAAAACCAAATCGTGAAGAGGTACTTCAAGCCTTTAAAACGTGTCGCCTCGCTTTCCGGTCCATTGAAGGGGTTCCGGAAAATATTTTTGAATCTTTGAGAAAATGCGAAGTTTTTTTGAGTATAAAATGTTTTTTAATTGTACCACTCAAACGAAAATTACGAATTATTTGCCCAAAAAATTGTGTATTATATACGTATACCTACATAAAATGCCTATAAGCTATTAGAAATGCAGTCACACACCTTTTTGATTATGTATATAAATTCACAATAAAAAAATGCAAGGAAATATTTCTTGTTTCGTCACTTGACACTATACAGGGTATCCCAAAACTCGACGTCAACCCGGAACCGGGTGAAAGGCAAGTAATGCTGGTGGTCAGAAAAATATGAAAAAAATCTAAGTTGTATGATTTTAAAATACATAATAGGCATTAAAAAAACACGCAAAATTCCACACACTGTGACAGTCTTTTCACTCCTGTTGCCACAAATATCAACTTTTGATATTTGTTGATATTTGTGGTAACAGGAGTGAAAAGACTGTCACAGGGTGTGGAATTTTGAGTGTTTTTTTAAATGCCTATTATTTTAAAATCATGCAACTTGGATTTTTTTTGATATTTTTCTGATAATCAGCATTACTTGCCTTTTCACCCGGTTCCGAGTTGACGTCTAGTTTTGGGACCCCTGTAGAGAAGAATTTTTTGTATAACGAAATTTCTGTATAGCAAAATTTTCTTGGGGATTTAGCGATTTCGTTATAGGACGTTCCACTGTATTTATTGAGGAAAGTATTCTTTTCACTTGAACAGCAAAAAACTCGAATTAGTAAACTATGTACCTAGTAGAATTCAGGATCTTCTTATACTTATATCTATTATAACTACGCATGGATCGAACATGCAGCTCTACCTAACTTTTTCCCCCATAAAAAATTCCATCTCCACTTCCTCGCATGTAGGTAAACGAGCAATCCTGCAGGCTGGGTATTATAATCTCAGTCAAGGATGTCTCGAGATGCATCTAGTTTCTGGCAACCTCGCACAGCATCCCAATGTATCAATCTTGAAATCTCCGCCTCCCTTTGTCTCGATGCCACCCATCGTCGCGCATGCTCGGTCACGTGGGCCCCAACAGCCAATACAAAAGGGATCTCCTAAATCAATTGAGTGTGGACATGGATCGGGAAGGAACACGGTCTATTAGGATAAAAACAAAAGCGGGCTTAGAGATGGGAGAAGTAGGATGCTGAGGGGGCATTACAGAGTCAAGTTCACTCGAGTTCGATCATTTCATTTAAGGAGGTGCTGGGGCTAAAAGTGAAGTAGCTATGGTCCTTTGATTTCGATGCTCTATTAGGAATTTCGGAGGTGTTGATATCTTTTTGGTTATTAGTCATTTCATCATCTTGGTGACACACGACACTGCTAGAAATTCCATTGTAAAATTACAGCACTTTACGTTGTCATTCTATAGCCAACGTAAAGTGTTGTAATTTTACATTCCTACATACCTAGTGATATTACACTATAGAAGCCTAAATTTTCCATTTAAAAAAACATACATGCTTCTTCATGTATTTGATTCTACATCTTATTTTTACACAAGTATTGTAACATTCCATATAAATTTTACTCAGAATTTTTACAATATAATTTTTAATTACTATATCTATCAAATACACAACAGTTGGTTCGTCAAATTACGTTTTGACTCCATCATCGTCGTACTCACCCAATGTCTAAATGTAATTGACGAACTAACTGTTCTGTATATAATAGATATAAACGAAAATAAAGTGTTTTTTTTTTATCATACAATAAAAATTACATCGTAATAATTCTGAGTAAAATCGAAGTATCGAACCAAAATAATTGAACTTTATTCGAAATCTATTCTGAGAATAAAAAATACCTATGTATTCAAACATTTTTTCATCTTATAGGTTCCTCAACTTGTTCATTAAGGTAATTACTGTCGATTTTCCTGCTCTACCCTTCTTTGTTGATTTTGATCCTGCTGCGTCTGGAACGATTATAACCTGAAAAAAATTTAATAATTTAATTGCAAATTCACATACAGAGACGATAACATTTTTTCTATAAAACTCAACATGATGTCATTTTCGTGATAATCATGAAGAACCACTGAATGTTGGCGAGTGTTCAATAGCAAAACTTTGACTTGTAGTCATTGAATTTTTGTTCAGATGATAAATCTGTGGGCTCCTCCTTAAAGTATTTATTTTGAAATACATACATAAAAAGTTACGGTTTTCACATTTATTCTGTTACAAGATGATCATATAATAATAATAAAGATTTATTTCCAGAAAAGCAACACAGAATACATCAATTTAAAAACGGATATACATCAGCAAAGACATATCGGAAATAAACTGGGGAATCCCATGAAGTAAAGTGTATTACTTGTTATGGGAGTACCCAACTCACCTCCTACATGAATAACATCACAAATTGAAATTTTAACAAAAAAAATCTTATTAAAACAGACCAATAATGCATTTAAATCTAGAAGAACAACTTCAAACTCTCATCTTTCACATTTAGTAGCCATCTTCTTAGTTTAGTTTTCAACAAAGAAAAGTTGTTAACATCTCTTATATGCTGCGAAACTTGGCAGAACAATCTGGGAGCTATGTAGTGGAACGAACTCTGTCCTACGGTTTTCCTCGCTCTGTCATCAGTCACATATTGACTGTGTTCTCTGTACCTGGTATTGTGTTCATGCTCAATTGGCTTCAGGGCATTTTTACTCCTATATTGCAAGCATAACACTGTATAACAGTAAAGCCTGAACACATTGAAAATAGGTGTTTCCTCAAAAAAGTCAAAGCTCAGTGTAATCGTGTTCATAAGGCATAAGCTATCAATCTGATTGTAAAAAGCTGCGACTAAAGTTGAAAGCTGCTCTACGTTACACGCTAAATCGCTGGCGTTTTGTCCTGTCGGCATGTAAACAAGCCACAGTTGCTACTAAACAATCGGTCAGTTCTCATCTATTCGGGTCTCGGTGGTTCCTGGTTCTTAAATTTGAAAACGTATTTGACATTTATCTTAGATCCTCGACAACGATACATACATAAACCTCACGTGGATCGCTAGATTGTTGGATACTTATCGAGTAGACAGCTTTGTGTTTAATCATCACAAATTCTTTTTCGTATTTTTCGGAAACATGCAAGGTGCTCATAATAAGGCTTATGCAAAAAATTTTTGCATATAGACCATAGAACCATAGAAAATTCAATAAGAATATTGAAAAGAAGAATCTCTGTATTTCCATTACAGGATATCCGATTCGGGTAATATTCATTTTGTGAATGTTCATGCAAAATTTCGAGAGAATCGCATAATCTGAACCATAGAATTAATTTTTTTGATTATTGATTTTTTACATATTTCATTTCTTTGAATAATTTCCAGAATATATTTCCGATCGTGCTGAGATTTGGCATTTAGTATCAATCTCAAGTCATATACAAAATTTCGAGATAATAGCCTCATTGCTCCACCAATGAACGAGCGCTCAAAGCACTTGCTTTTTAATATAAGATCAGCTGAATATATGAAACTCCTCCATTAGGAACCAATTCCAGTTCGCTTCAACCGAGCCCATTCCGTCAAAATATCGTTTTAACAGATTGATAAGAGCAATTACAACTTGTTCTGCCATCTGTCAAGTCCTGAGTGAGGGGCCCACGCTACGCCATCAGTCCGATGGGGATTCCGTGTAGGTACTAAAATGCTACCGTGAAATTGTTTTAACAAATCCCGTCCTTGGAGGGCATTAAGTTACTTGACAGTTCGCTGGCCTCCCTCCGTCATTGATTGAAATTTAATATAGCTTCAAGGAGGGAATCGATATCGGCTAATTTGAAGCTTTTACCCGCTCTAATAGTGATAACCTGAATAATGCAAGAGTTAAACAAGGAGAAATGCTGGAAGAGGAAGGTTTTTGGATTCAGGAGGAATGGATTTTCGAATACGAGGAGAGTTGGGTGATCAGTGAATTTGAGCTTTCATTTTATTGGTATTGTATAAAGTTTTTCTCCTGTTTGAATCAACAGATTGGGCTATCCATTTATGAATTCATATTTCTATTTCAAACCTTGAAGCTTCCTTGAAAATTTCGAGTTTTACAGTTGTTCCCTTCGGAAGTGATCATATTCCTGGTCGATCGTAGGCAACGAGAAATAAACATCACAGACGACTTCGGCGTGTCGAACTGTGCGGTTTGATTGATATGATATGAACCTATCGTTAACTGTCTGGTCCAAGCTTGCAACCGGGGGGTACTTTCAGTTATATGCACTCTTAAAGGGTAAGGGCGGCCAAATCCATAAGGCCCAAGATCGACGCTTTACTGACGGAACCATTCGCGATCGACCATATATAAAATTTTCGGAAATTTTTATGAAGAAAAGGGTACTTGTTTTGCGTATTGGTTGCCGCGATCGACCGGATGACCACCCCTGGCATAGGATTTAAATTTTCGGGATCACTCGTTTGATGAACGCCATGAGCGTAGATTTCTCGAAATAGAAATTTTCGGGAAACTCTTGAAACCATTCGTTAAAAAACTTCGTGGCGCCCTACGGCCGCCTCTTACATTCAGCCGACCGCGTGCAAGGCACGCGCTGCACGCCGCCTAAAATCGGCCCTGCATAGCTCATTTTCCTAACTCCAAGCTGATTGAAAAGCTTTTAGGAAGCAGAGAAGTAATCTGTATAATCGTTGCCTTAAGTAAAAGCAATAACAACAATATAAATTGAAATGGTCATAGAAAGATGTACCCAATTCTATAAACTCAGTTATAAGTAAAATTAAGCCAGAAACCAGAATTTGCATTGACTCTGATGGCACTGAAACTACAGAAAACCAAGGATCATTCGGAGCTATGAACAATATCAAATAACGCTGGCGAAGAACAGAAAGGAGGTTTGGGTGCCTGCTCACCATATGAGAAAGCTGATGCCTTCGCTGAAAGAGAAGCAAACACGCTTTTCCAAGGCTCACTACAATGAAGGGTCAACATTCTTTATCAAAAAAACGAGATCAGGTTTTTTACTGGGCATCTCATAGGTCATTGTACCCTGATATTCTACCTACATAACATTTGTAAGGAAACTCGGATATCTGTAGTTATACGAATCAGCTACAGACAGCATCGACAACTTCATTTTGGCATAAGCCATACTCTATTAGGTACAACTAACGCTAGCGGACACAAATTGGAATTCTTCTGAGAAAATATTCCAACCCTGCGAATGAGGTTTTATTCCTGGAAAAAACGTATAGATCTTGTATGGTAATGCATTAGTAGCAGTGCCATTTATGAATCGACCTTCATCTAATCGAATCCAACAGTTACATCGATGAATCTAACAAAACTAAGGTAAGATTCGATTTTTATGAGCTTTCCAGGAAGTTTTATACATGGCATTAAGTGACCATTCAAATATAAAAATTGGATAGGGTTGCATTCCAGTGGTTGAAGGAAAAATATTCCAATTCACATCCAAATATATAGGAAAATTTGCTAACCAACTTGAAGGTTTAACCACAGCTAGAGACCGTAAATTTTCACGGTAGATGCAGTCTCCCAATAGGTTTAGATTATTTTATGATCCAATTGTGTCGAAATTTTATATTTGGGTTTGGGTGTTCTATCTCCAAGAGAAAATTTAAAAACTCATCTTAGTAGCCGTGTGGAAGAAATATCTGGAAGATATGAAATTTAATTTCTGAAAATACTTCCGAAACAAATCGACGATCTGGTCGGGTCTTAATTCCATTTGTTTGAATTTCGGAAGAATCGATAAAAAAATAAATTTGAGAAAGTCCTGAGCGGGTGCTTTTGACAGCTTGTTCATTGGTAGAGCAATGAGGCTATTACCTCAAAATTCAGTATAGAACTATGGAGATTGATAGTTGATACTAAATATATAAATGCAAAATTTCAGAAAGAGCGGAATAATATTCTTGGAATTATTAAAGAACTGAAATATGTAAAAACTTGATATTGACAATCAGAGAAATTGAATTCTATGGTTTTGATGACGCGATCCTCTTGAAATTCAGTACCTACCTACATAAACAGAATGAATTCCACTCGAATCGGATTTCTGGTTGTGGAAATATGGAGATTCTTTTTCTCAATATTTTAATTGAATTTTCTATGGTTCAGATGGAGCGATCTGTTTGAAATTTTGCGTGAACGTTCATATATCAATATTCATTCACAACATAAATTTCACTCGAATTCATAATTCTTATGGAGATATGAAGATTCTTCTTGTCAATATTCCAATTGAATTTTCTATGGTTCTGTTTACATTATGGCCACAAAATTTCACCGAGGCATTTGTGAACTGAACTTACCCTGTGAATCTCAAGTCTCTAAGACAATTCCTTCAAAAGTTATCGTGCTAACGGCCGGCCGGTCGGCCCCAGGGACAGAATTGAATTTGAGACCATTTTCGGCTTAAAATTAGAAAATTACAGACATTTGGTTGTTTTCGAGTATAAGATACTTCAGAAACTTTTCGTATCAAATATGTAGGTAATAACGAAAGGAAAAGAACATGACATTCAGATGACATTTTTTCCTTTCATATGATATGAATAATAATATTGAAAATGCAAACTAAGAGAAAATAATAAGTACTATACATATATGTATAATTTATAATCATCATCTTCTAGCTACAAACAACAATGAATTTTAATCTCACGCAAGTACTTAAAACCTTTGATATTCGAATAAAACTGCTGTACAACTGAGTGGGTCTATCAAACCTATCAAGTGATGACTTTTTAGACTCTCCAGATGTGCAGAAACTCTCATAGATTCAAATAGTGGTATTTCCCCCTAAAAATCAATTTAAACTTTGGAATAATATTAAAAACTTGTGACGACTCATATCAAAGTGACATACATAGAAAAACGATGATAGCAGAAAATCCAACATGTAACGAATAGGAATCGGTCCAATTAGTAGGGGTTTCCAGCATAGTTAAATATTGCTATACACAAAGATGCATCAGCATCATACTCTCAATTCATCTGACTACAGAATCGTAGTCTGCGATTCCTGAAAATCTCCTTTCAGCGCTTCTGTGTAATTAAATCTCTTTACAGGCAGTCAGTCGGTCTCTTTCAACTCTGATGAATAGACGGAAGTTATGAAGTTATACGTCCAAAATTGCGAAATGGGCTCACATCAAAAGGCAGGGGTAATTTGCGTGAATTCCCGTTGTGATTCTGGAGCGGTCGCGCTTTGCTATAACTCGATTTTAAATTGATTCGGTTCCAATTTCTAGTGCCATAGTTCGACGAGGCTTTTGAAGAATTTAAATCAATTGTACGGTTCGTGAATGTTCACGACGAATCATCCCAGTTTAGACGTTTTATCCCGATTGATCGGCAAAAGGTCTGTGCTGGAAGAGTTGGTGAATTGGATTGATTCAAGCTTTCTGATGGCTGAATTGGGATTTCATATTCGAATGAAAAATTCTAGAAAAGTCCTGACGTGAATATATCAAAAAAAGCACCTTTTCTTACTTCTCTGTTCTGCCTAACGAAATAGAACATATTTTCAATTCGATCGATTCGTGCCAATAGGTCAGAGAATAGTAAGTTTTTTCTACGACGGTGTATTTTTACCCACTTTCCTGCACTCATTTTAGTTTAGAAAGTGTCACTTCCCGCACTAGTGTGGCAAAACTTGCTTTCCCACTAGTGCGGGAAAGTAAAATGCAGGCAGAGATCGCTTCCTACTCAGGCCTACCTAACCTAGAACGTTACACAGGTCACAGTTTTAGACGATCCTCATCCTCGGCAACGTTTCTAGCAGATTCAGACGAAAGGTCCGAAAGAATAACCAACATAAAACGTCTTGCAGACTGGAAGTCAACTGCTGTTGCTGAGAGTTATTTGGAGGACTCCGTAGAATAGAAGAAAATCATCTCGAATGAAATTCTTTCATGTACTGGCAACATGCAACTGATGCCATCTCCGTCATTTTTCATGCACTGTGCAATCTACGAGAGTCACTCTTAACAGCCAGTTACCACCAACTAACTACTCTGGACCGGTTATTCTGACGCATTTGCAGAACTCAACAAATTGTGTTTTCAACATTGATATTAATAATAAATAGTGTATTTTCATGAAATGTTTAGTATACGTCAGGATTATTTAAGCATCTCGAATTCAGTACTTTCTCTATCAGGAATAGTTTGTTTCTTCAAGTGAATATGAATAAATTGTAATATTCGACTCAACATATCATAAAAACTATGGAAATGTTGTGCCATTCAAACTAAAAACAGATTTTCATTCGGTGTTTTTTGCAGATTCCAATTTTCCATTTCAATTTTTTTTATTTCATATACCGAGTGATATTTCTCACCTGACACGGTAATTGAAATTTTTCAATACGGACCTGCAATTTTTGAAGAATTTTTCTTCTCGATCTGATGGAGAATATGTATGGCAACAAGCTTGCCAAATATCAGCGAAAAATTCGCCATATTGACGAAGATATGGGAGTTTATAATTTCACCACTTTTGCAAAAACACCCTGTAATATTCCTAATTCATGCGTAAAGTGTCTTTCACGCAACCCATCCGAAAATAGTTTTTTTGGACTCGCAGACTTCCAAGACTCGCCTACGGCTCGTTCTATAGAATTTAGTCTAGTAAATTACTGTTTCGTACAATATTTTTTCGACAATCGCTGCTGCTTTCCTTATTTTATTGCCAGTAGTGATAAAAAACATGCAAACTTTTATCACTAATTTCATATGAACTAATGTCGGCCGTTATTTCGCTGCTATTATGGTAATAATGAACTGCATTAATCAAAATCATACTTAGTTTAGTTAAGTTTAGTTGAAAACACTTGGTACCTGGCCCGTATATCGTAGCGCCAGCTCCTGGGTAGGTTTTGGAACTGTCTGTATACCATTTTACGGTAGATTCTTCGATGTTATAGTCGGTGAATTCCTGTTCCCATTCCTCTCTTTTACTTAGCAGTGTTCTGAAGTTCTTCTAAGTGCATACTTTCTTGCTCATTACATCACTAGGGACGTTCGCAGATGAGATGTAGTTGTTCAGAGAGGACCAGACTATCTGATTCTTTATTCTCTCATTACTTGTACCTTCCTTGGATATTCTTAGCCTCATGGGCTACCCTATCAATCAATAGATGTAGAGGTGTGAGATCTGTAATGACCTCAAGTGCCCTAGTCGGGCCTTCTCATAGCTCCAGTGATGCACACACAGGCAAGCCTTTGTACTTTGTCGAGCCTTTTCCTCGTACTTACCCGACTTGCCTTGCAAACCAGGCTACTGTCCCATAATATGTGATTATATGTCTCACAATCATGACGTACATCCATCGCAGTATTTTTGGCTTACAACCCCCATAGAAGTCTGCACGCCATTATAGAGCCCTTTTAGCTCTGCCAGTAGCAGTATCAACATGCTTATTCCACAGAAGTTTACTATCCAGTGTTATTCCTAGGTATTTAACTTCTTACTTCCACTCCAAGATATTTCCGTTTAAATATAACGTTTTCATGTCGGGAAGCTTTCTTTTCCGAGTGAACGGAATGACTACAGTTTTGTTTGGGTTGATGTTCAGCCCCACAGACAAGCACCACTGCTCAGTAATTCTAAGGCCCTTTTGCAGTAAGTCGCAAAGAGTGCCTTCGAATTTGCCTCTATGTCATCAGCATAGCCTACACATTCGAAGTCAAGCTCCGTTAGCCTGTGTAGTTGTTCATCCACTAGTAGGCTCCATCAAAGAAGGGGAGATATTACTCCACCCTGAGGTGTCCCACGAGTAGCCTTAACAGAGACAGATTTAGCACCTATCGATGTTTCAGCTATTCTCGTCGATAACACGATCATACTTGCTTTCCGGCTCAGTCCGGGAAGTACGAACTTCCGGAAATGCTACTTCCAAGGAGAAAAGCGTCCGGGAACTTCCCGGACAGTTGACGCAAATAGTGATTTACGTAACAAGTCCGTATAATAGGTTCTTTTTGACGAGTAGACAAATGTTTACCCGAAGTCTGCGAGTCCATAGAAACTATTCACAGACTTGTTGAGTACAAGAAGAAGAAATACTATTGCTTTTTCATATTTATTGCGAATTGCGATAGAAGAAGATGCAAACTTTTGACAACTAATTTCATATGAACTGTCAGTTGTTTTTTTGGTTGCTGTGGTAATGATCAACTGCATTCATTAAAATCATTCTTATTTCTCGGTCGAGTACCCACATTCCCGACGGTTGCCAGAAAACCTTTATTTTGACTCATACCCTCGGTTTCACAAAGTTTGATCGGGCAATCAAATCGTTGATTTTGAATTAAGTCTATAGTTTATGTCAAAAATGAACTAAAATTTGCACAGAAATTATGACATTTCAATAATCAAGCTGATTGGAGTTTTTTGAAACCCGGCTATAGACTGCCAGGACCGCCTACAGCTTAGAATTTTGTCTATTCCTCCGAGAAAACCTTATTTCCCGAAAATAAATTAATATTCTCCTGATAAGAATGTTTGTGCCCTAGTTAGCCTTCAAATGTCTATAATTTTCAAACTTTCTTATTTTTCGCTAATAACAAACTTGTAGACTGGACTATGGCAGGTACGTTGGTTTTCTCGTCATGTCATAACTATGTGAAAACCACAAACAACGCCTTAGGTCAAAGGATATCTGAAAAACGTTCTGTCAGAAAGTACAATAACGTTATAAGCAAACCATTCTTCTGCATCCGGCGTCATATGTGGCAGTACCCCGGAATGACGTCTGAATTACATGTTGTGCTTCCTTAATCCCTGCGCAGCATGCTACTGATCAGTTAATTGTAAATCCTATTTCGATTTCGTGATCTGTGATCGAACTGACGGTTTCTTGTTATGCAAGTCACTGTTTCGAAACAAGTAGGAGCTTTAGAGTGACGGTCATAAATCACGATTATGAAACCTGACAGTTTCCAAATTTTTTCAGTCTTAGTATGGAGTGAGTATCTAGACGATACAGGGTATTTTAGATTTTGACATAAGTTTGTCACGCGCGTTTTTTTATAATTATTCCGAAATTGAATTCGATATTTAGGATGAAATACCACTGTTTAAATCTATGGGAGATGATAATCCTTCATTAGGATCCTGTAGCGGTCTAGAAGAACAGAAGATTCGAAAAATCATCACTTGGAAGGCTTGACCTGGTTTAAAACACCCTCCTGGCTAAAGAGCAAAAATCAAGTCTTTTGTGTCTAAATATTGAAGTTATTCATTCAAATAGTTTTAAGTTTCAATTTTGTAAAGACGGCTCTCTGGTATCATACGCAGACTAGTAGATATGGAACCCCGTTTTGCCCAACCTCAGCTAGGGACTTTTTGTTTCAATTTTTGGTATTTTGTTAGCTGTCAATTCAAAAGATTATGTATATTTCAGAATAACGTCATCAAACGCCAATGGGAAATTTTCCACCTCATTTTGGGAAGAATATAAATAAGTATATTATGCAATGAACTTAATTGGTGTTTTTGGAAACTTACTCGATCACTAACCTGAGTTGAGTATTTACAGCATTTGAACTGCTTATCTGTCAATATTTAACCCAGGTTAGTGATCGAGTAGGTTTCGAAAACCCCATATGGGCCCAATATTGGAATATTGAAAAGAAGTAACTTCATATTTCCATAAAAAAATATCCGATTCGAATGAAATTTTCTATAAATAAAGATTGCTACACTGAATATTCATTCAGAATTTTGTGGCCTAGTATCCACAGAACCATAGAAAATTCAATTGGAATATGGGAAAGGAGAATCTTTAAATTTCCATAACAGGATATCCGATTCAAGTGATATTTTTTTTGTGATAGAGACTGTTATACCGAATTTTCAAGCAAAATTTTGTGGCCATAGTGTCAACAGAACTATAGAAAATTCAATTGGGATATTGAAAAGAAGAATCTCTATATTTCCATAACAGGATAACCGATTTAAGTGAAATTTATTTTGTGAATCAAGACGACATACTGAAAGTTCGTGCAACATTTCAAGAGAATCGCATCATCACAACTATAGAATTTAATTTTGTAATTATCAATTTTTTGCATATTTCATTTTTGAGCGCTTCTATTTAAACGAGTGTTATATCGTTTTCCCAATGTCTGTAATTTTCGAATTTTGAGCTGAAAATGTCTCAAACGATAGGGTTCCACTCCCTAATGTCGAATCCGTGGTCAAATTCAATCCTGTCCGTGAGGCCGTCCGTCCGTTAGCACATACTTTCGAAGGGATTATCCTAGAGACTGAAATTTTCTTGGTGAGTTCGGTTCCCGATCGATCGGGTGTCAATTCTCGGTATCACTCGCTCACAACGTATACTTCGTGATGAGGAAATCGAATAGATAGTTCGAAACAAGTTTAATTCCTGAGCATATCGTCAACTAACGTTCGGACGAAAGTACATTCATTTTGATGAATAAAATCATTACAATTCAAGAATCTACTCTCAAAATGTCACGAACGTATCGTTCGTCGAACGAGTGATCCCGAGAATTGACACCCGTAAGTTGTTACCAGCCAAATAGTACAGGGTATTCCATAAATATGGCATTCAATTTTTTGTTCCTCGTCTTTTCTAATTTTTTATAACTGTTATAATACCCATGCATGTCAAACTTTGCAAATTGAATTGTCCGAACCCCGACAGTTTTTTTCAGAATATTACTTTAGAGTATAGACACTGTATGAAAAATTCTTCTTCTATGAGTTCTCGCAGGTTATCGAAAATAGAAACTGAAATATTGAAATACTATATGAATATCGTTTAACTTCCTTGAACGATTGCCACTTTCGAACGAATCCCTACCTGCTATGCCAATACACACCTCACGCAACCAGACTACTCTCAAATACTTCTTAGTCATGTTTAGCAACATAACTCACAATATGCTCAATATGTCACAATATCCTTCGAAATATGAAGCTGCGAGAATCTCGATCAGCTTTCCTGATAACTCTGGGGGTTCATTCACCGAAGACCCAAGAATAATGCTTTCTAAATGAGGTGGGTATAGTCATACAGTACCTTTTTCTGGTCGTAGATTGGCTTGGTCATGCTACCGCTGATATGTTATTTACAAGTTGTTTTCCATGATGCGAGATGTCTGTAGCGTCTCAATTGTGTTTGGACGTGGTGATTCTTCGATTTCGAACAACACCTGTGTTCTTGCAAGTCATAGGGAGCCCTGTTAATAAGCATGATTGATGTTGAAGTTATAAGCCGTCTTACTAATGGTCCATTTACGTCGTTACTCTGTATGATATCAATAATTGAATGATTATAAAAATCAGTGTAATGAAGGAAATCTGAAAAAAGCTGCGACTTACAGTCAGAATTTATTTTCCGCTTGTGCATAAAGCGGTCTACAGACGATCAACTTAGTTGAAGACTATGTTGTCAACTTGGTTATAAACCAAATGAAAGTGAAAAAAGCGGTTGTTAACCAAGTTGAAAACATCATTTCAGCGGTGCTTTCTGTCGAGTGAACTAGTCGGCTGATTCGGAGGAATTATCGAAAAATTATAAACTTTTTAAGTTTTAATAATGGGAATAGCAGCAATGTTCTTAATTATACTCTTTTTTCTTGGCTCGAGCTTTCGAGAAATATAGTTTCTCTTCATCAGGAGAACTACAATATGAAGTTATGGAAACATGTAACTTATATAAAGACTGTTAAACTTAGAATTGAGAATAAATACTAGTGGTTCGTTTGTTTAAAAAACATCAATAAGTTATTTGGAGGAATAGCAAGATCATGAAGAAACTAAACTTAAATTTGATTGTAAATTTCTACTTGTCCATCATTCACACTTCTGATTTTGAAACTATCGAAATTTGAATTATTAATTGTTTTTGGTTCATAAAATCTAAATGGATCAAATAAGAAAAAATAGAACTGAGACCATCTATATCTTTTCTTGAGTTAATACACTAGTTATTTTGTGATATTCGTACCATTTCAAGAAAACTTCTTTTTCGTAAATCTTTCTCTGCTGTGTTTTTTCAACGAGTCCTTTGAGTACAAACTAAAATTTTGATGTTGCAATAGTTACTAACGACTTACTAACGAATGCAAGAAAATTTTTTCATTTTCGAAAAAGTGGTACTACTTCGCATTTTAGGGGTGTAATTTTTCCATAACAGGTTAGGTTACAAACAAAAATTTTTGAGTTACAAATAGTTCCTAACGTGTTACTAACGAATTCAAAAAAATCTTCTTCATTTTCGAAAAAGTAGGTGCTAACTTCGCATTTTGTGATATCATTTTCTCATGACAGGTAAGGTTACAAACAGAATTTTTGCATAACAATAGTTACTAACGAGTTACTAACGATTGCAATAATTTTTTTTATTTTCGAAAATGTGGAGCCCGTGAAGTTAGCACCCAGCGGAATGCGGTTTTTTTCCACCTGTTCCTTTGAGGTACAAACGAAAATTTTGATGTTACAAATAGTTACTAACGACTTACTAACGAATGCAAGAAATTTTTTTTCCATTTTCGAAAAAGTGGGTGCTAACTTCACGGACCGCTTAGTACACTACCTCACAGGTGGTGTGGAATTGTGTGCATATTATGTAGAACATGATTCTTTCAAGCTCAATATCTGGGAAATAGTGGATCTTAGAGAAAAAATCATCGGGACCATTTTATATAGAATTTCAAGATCTACAACTTTGCTATGAAGTACTTTTTCGATAAAACTTACCGGTTTCGAGAAAATACAGGAAACCTAAAATGTTGACCTTTGATCCCAAATAGGTAAGTCTCTTAGCGCACATTGGACTGATTGGGAACTTTGAGACTTTATTCCTTGTGGTAAACCTAAGGTCTCTACGAAAATTGGCTCTGTCTGAATTTTCGTTATTTGATCACTATTTTTATGTCTAAACTGACCGGATCATGGTCGTCAACACGCCTAACTCACTTAGCCTTCAACTAGGTTGATCGAATTTGAATTTGAATTATCCAATAGGATATTGTACAACGAGCACGGAATTACACAAATTTCCTACGAGTATGAAAGTGCTGCAAACCATACGAGTAGGAAATGGTCATTCCGATTTTACACTACACTTTTTTCCACGACTGCTATAATATAGAGTAGGGCTAGTAAAAGTAAAAATTCAAGAAAGTCCTGATCAGATACTTTTGAGCGCTCGTTTATTGTGTAGCAATGCAATAAGGCTTAACCTCAAATTTTGTATAGGACTTGAGATTTATACTAAATAGTATATAAATGCAAAATCTCAGCACCACCGGATTTAATAATATTCTGGAAATAATTCGAGAACTTAAATATGTAAAAACTTGACAATGAAAAAATGATAATGAGATAGATCCTTTTGAAATTTTGTATGAACATTCATATATCAATCTTCATATACAAAATAAATTTCACGAATCGGATATCTGTTACGGAAATATAGAGATTTCAGTTGCATTTTCTATGGTTCAGATGTGGCGATATTTGCATGAACATTCAGAATATCAATATTCATTCACTGAAATCGGATATCTTGTTATGGAAATAGAAATTTCTAATTGAATTTTCTATGGTTCATTTTTACACTATGGTCACAAATTTTGCATGATGCTTATCATGAGCATCTGAGATATTGAGAACAAAAATTTTGAATGGCTATATTTTATAGAATAACCTGTACGATTTAGCTGTTAACGAACTTGAACGGGTGTCAATTCTAGGTCACTCGCTCACGAACGTATACGTTCGTGAGTGACTAAAATCGAAGAAAGTTCGAAACAAGTTAATTTCGAGCATATCGTCGTCAACTAGTCGTTCGGACGAAAGTGTACATTCATTTTGAACGGATAAAATCATTACAATTTCAAGAATCTACTCTCAAATGTCACGAACGTATCGCTCGTCGAACGAGTGATCCCGAGATTGACACCCCGGTCGTTTGAAACCGAACCTTTCTGAAAATCTCAAGTCTCTAGGATATTCCCTTCGAAAGTTTCGTGCTAACGGCCGATCAGACGGACGGCCCCACGGACAGAATTGAATTTGACCAGGGATTCGTCATCAAGGAGTCGAACCATATCGTTTTGAGACCATTTTCAGCTCAAATTCGAAACTTACAGACATTAGGGCAAAACAAGTAGAACGAGTACTCAAAAAATCAAATGATAAATATATTAATTGACAGCAATGCTAACTACAGATGAGTTTTAAAGAAAACTTGTATTAAATCCGATTTAAATAACTTAATGTAATAATTAATAAATTAATAAATAATTGTGTAACTGTTCTTTGTACATTAATGAAACTTCCTACAGTCGACATACTTCGTGGTATCATATTTTGAAAAAATCAGGCTGGTCTCAAAGTCACTAACAAAGCTACAATCAGTTACTCACACAGCTTCATGGAACACCTGTATAACAAAATTTAACGTGGTGGCCGATGTTTGAAGATCTGTGATCTCTAGTTATTCAGAACGCAAGGCATAATGATAAAATTCTGAAAATTAGAAGAATTATCATCAAAAATATAAAATTCATTTTTTCGGAGCTTAAGTTTTGAGAGGAGCTATGAAAATCTGATATAATGTTCCTAAGGTTGATATAAATATAATATGTAAAATGTAGAAATTCACCGGGCCCGCTTCTCTTAAAGTAAGTGTGTGGGGTCCTCTTTTATCTTGTCAATTGAAATATTGCTATGTTGTTGAAAACTCAATTTCTCATTCTCTAGTTTCTGCTCTTTACTAAGAATTTACTGAGAATCTTCGTTGGGTAAATCTTTTCGACAGTTAATTGTTTATTATTATCTTACAAAGAGGAAACTCATCTCGTCAAACGCTACCTGGCGTTATCAGGATTATATTGGAGCCATTGAATTGACCAAGAAAGTACTTCGTCAGAGTTTCGACAAGGGTTCATTGTATTATTACATAATTCAAAGATATTTATCATTTCTGCTAATGATTCAATATGTTAATCCTGACAACAGAAGTCTTAAACTCATTAGCAACAACAATTGCTGTATTCTAATGCGTAAGTGAAGTAGTCAAAAATGTATAGTTGTGGTCAGAAATCCTAACGACCCAGACTATTGTCTCAACAAAAGAACTCTCCAGGGCTTCTTTTCATCATTCTTATTCAATGGCAAATCTCCAGGATAATTAATTCCAGGTAAGTAAAAGCCCTAGGGGAATCCATCAGGGAGAGTTTTCATAGGAAGTAAAGGTAAGTGATGTTGTAGGTGTACACTTCTCTCGTTTGCATTTTCAAAAACTGAAAATTCTGATCGTGTAATGTCTGGGGAAATGGGTGGGGTGTTTTCACAGGTATATTTGTCATCTTCAATCCGATAGTATCATTTTATCGTATATATATATATATAAAACTGGAATTGACGTGTTGTGAATATACTCCATTTACGGTTTTGGATATAATCGTGGAAATTTCATCAATTTGATTTGAACTCCTAGAATGAAATACTTTCCAGGTACAAATCAGATGAAATTTATAACAATGTAATACGTATTAGATCAATTTATATTTGGTGGCTTCTTTCTTGAAAAATGTATCATTTTCCTCATCATTCCAATATTCTTCAGTCATTAACTGAACTTTTTTTCTGTATGTTCAAAAGAGAATTTTTCATTTTATTGGAGCACTGACAGGTTTATTCAATTTTTTTATAAATTAAAAAAAATTGTTAAGCTCGGATCCTTAAAGTAACTTTCATGAAAAGTATTTTATAGTATCGAATTTAATTAATCTAACGAGGTGTAAATACGTACGGATCATTTGCTGTATTTCACGGTGAGAAGCTAAATATTCTGTGACAATTTAGAAAATTCAGATGCATTCGAAAATGGGATATTTTCGTGAAAATCTAATTAGTTGACTTTTTATGAAGATGGTGGTCTCATTCCTAACAAAAAATTGCTTCTCTTGTTTATTTCTATTTTCTTGTATATTGAGCTGACGACAAGGAATTTGGTATTTATTGTATGTCCATGAAACAACACATTCCAAAATGACCCCTGAAGTATGCTAGTAGATTCGTAACTGGCGTTAACTCATCTTTTCGAAAATGCATTGCATTTCTTCTCGTAATTGCTCAAGTTTTTTCAAAACTTGTGGTAAATTAATAGAGTACAGTCATTTGAGAGAAAATATATTAAAAGATTTCGATGGGTTTTCATTTTGTCTGAGATATTGAGGAACAAAATGAATGACCATATTTGACCCCACTGAAAATCTCAAGTCCCTAGGATAATCCTTTCGAAAGTGCTACGACTGGCCGGACGACCCTACGGACAGAATTGAATTTGACCACGGATTCATCATCAGGGAGTCGAACCCTGTCGTTTGGGATCATTTTCGGCTCAAAATTCGACAATTACAGACATTTGGGCAAAACGATAAAGCACTCGTTTAAGTAGAACGAGAGCTCAACACTCAAGTTTTTTCCAGTTTAGGTTGCTAACTGAAATCTCTTCGAATTATTCAAAAGTTATTCTTTGATGACCTTGTTGAACGCCTTAAATACATAATTTGATCTTTGCAATATTCGCCGAAAATTCCACCATTTTAATAACTGTATTGATGAGAGGAAGTTTGAATGCACTATATTCCCAATGGATCACTTGGGTATTTGTTCTACCAATGGAAAACGATTTCACAAAAAATGAATGTAAAATTATTATTTGTTGTAGGTACTTAGTTGGTGATCGATGATGTAGTTATTGAACTCTGCTGAAATAAGAAAAAATCTACTGTATATTTCCATAAAGTTATGTGATTAGTGAAATCTGTGGGTGATACATAAAATGTCTGAAACATAATTTAACTCAACGTAAAATTCAACATTAATGACAAACTTTCTAGCAACATTTGTAATTGCATACATTCAACTCATAGATCGAGAGCTCAAAAATAGTTGACACTAAATTATTTTAGTTATTTTTCGAGAGTAAAAGACAGAAATATCTCGAAGGAATATTCATAAACTAAATAAATACTTCGTTCCCGACGTTCACGGGGTAGAATTAATCAGTACGCTAAAAAAGCCACCTTCTGGGAGCCGTTTCCCGTCTCTTGTTTTGAATTAATTAAGATTTTTGAGGGTGGAAAAGGCTTACTTGAAGTAAATGGAATGACAAAATGAAGAAATCGTTTCCTTCTTCAAATCAACGCAGCTAGAATGAAAGACGGTTATTATTTAAAGAGTAATCTGGGATCTTCTTTGTAATATGGCAACTGAAATTTTTAATTATCAAGAATTGAATTTTTTACTCTACCTGTTTACCGTTGTCGTGAAGTCTGATGCTTTTATGCGTTTGCTCATTACAGAGAAATGATAATACGAATATGGAAACCTCGATAAATTATAGTTTCAGTACTACAAACTTTCTGGAACGAAAAATTTCTGCTGCATTATCAAATTCCCGATTTCCGAAATTGTCAATATAGAGTCATTATACTTCTACATATAGATAAACAAATTGGGTTTTCAAATTTTTAGATGTATTTTATTCATGCAATGTATATATATATATAATTTTGATATATCAGGTGTCCCAAGGTGAGTGGCCTATTAGATCAAAATGACGTGTTACGAAAATGACTGTAGTTCTCTCAATATTTGAGATTTAAGTCAAAAATTTAGCAAGTCATTATATATTGATCTCATCTATGTCACTGTTTTCGAATTATAGTTGTCAGTTACACAGGATGGACCAAAAAAAATCATCATTTGCCAAGTTACAAAATATAATAGGGCACTCACCTTGGGACACTCGATATATATGACTCCCCGTATAATAAGTTGGATTTTTTCGAAGTTTGTTCAATAAAATTATTTCAAAAATTGTGCTAAACTGGTGATGCTCGGTATGGAGTGTCGATACGATGTCATTATATCACTCCCTAGGAAAAATTTTGAATTTCATATTTTTGGATTTGAACTAAGTACATACTTATTGTGAAGAAAATATGTCTTACTATCCTAACCAGATATACCTACCATCAATTTATTTATCTTAAAATGAGTAAATAAAATTTTTTTAAAAAAGCCCTGAGCAGGTGATTTTGAGCGCTAGTTCATTGTTGAAGAATTAATGCTAATACCTCAAAGTTTTGTATGTAACTTGAGATTAATTGTATATATATGAATGCAAAATCTTAGCTCGATCGGAATTATTTCTCAAAATTCAGAAAATGAAATATATAACGGGTGTTTTTAAGAGGTTCCGATTTGTTTTTGAATAAAACACATATAAATTATGAAATGGCCAACATTTTTTTTTATTGGTAGATAATTTGTTTGGCATTTAACATTTAAACACAATGGTGGCATATGTCCACCACGACTATTTTCACAAATGCCATTCTGGAGATCCAATTTTCGACCACTTTTTCAAGCATTTGAGGGCGTATGTCAGCAATGACACGTTGAAATTGGTTCCAAAGCGTCAATCGATTGAGGTTTATCCACATAAACCAATGACTTCACGTATCCCCACAAAAAGTAATCGAGTGGCGTCAAATCGCACGAACGCGGAGGCCAATTCACCGGACCATTTCTCGAAATAATGTGTCGTTGAAAGTTTCTTTCAATAAGTCGATGTTTCACGTGCTGTATGCCAAGGGCACCATCTTGTTGAAACCACATTTCATCCATATCCATATCTTCAAGATTTGGCAACAAAAAAATCTTGATCATGGTTCTGTATCGATTTCCATTCATTCATTTCTTCTACACTGGCCTCAACTACAGCAATATTTTCTTCGTACGAACTCTTCTCCTTCTTGTCAGTGGCTTGGCATCCAAAAGAGTGAATGTAGACCGAAATTTGGTAATTACGTTCTTTATGGTGGTCTCTGACGGACGATTATGTGCACCATAAAATTCACGAAGTGCTCTATAAAACATTTTTAATTGAACACTGATTTTGAAAATGAATTTCTACGATTGAAAACGTTTTTCTGGAGTTAACCTATTCATAATTTGCCAAACAATACTGAGTAGAAATGCCACTTTGAGCAGTCAAAACAACTGTCATAAAATAAAACGACATCTATCGAAAAAACAAACCTCCTAAAAAAAACCCGTTAAAAAATTATAAGTTAAAAAAATAAAATTCTATGGTTCTGATGATGCGATTCTCTTGAAATTTTGCATGGACATTCAGTATATCAATCTCCATCCAAATTTAATTTCACACGAATCGGATATCTTGTTATGGAAATATAAAGATTCTTTCTTTCAATATTTTAATTAAATTTACATGGTTATATTAACACTATGGTCAAAAATTTCGAGTGATGTTCATTATGAGCATCTTGCATGTGGCCGCAAATTTTCATTTCGATTAGTTTCGTTTAGTCTGAGATATTGAGGAACAAAAATTTTGAATGGCCATATTTTATGGATCACCCTGTACGATTTTGGTGGTTAACTTCATTGGAAATCGAACTCACCCTGAAAATCTCAAGTCTGTAGGACAATCACTTCGAAAGTTGTTCTGACGGCCGGACGGCCCGCGTCTTACGGACAGAATTGAATTTGACTACCGGTTCATCATCAGGGGGTCGAACCCTTTAGTTCGAGATCATTTTCGGCTCAAAATTCTAAAATTACAGACATTTGGGCAAAACGATATAGCACCGTTTTAAGTAGAACGAGCGCTCGAAAATTAAGGTCTGGGAACTAGATCTTTACGGTAAAAGATAATAATTAATTAACATGTCCCCAGATAATCGATCGTACATACATCTTTGAAAATATTTTCCTCGCACGAGCTTAGCTTTGCTTGGTGCATCATAATCTGTCAAAGGAAGTCTTTGGTTTCCCTATCAACATGATGCAGGCCAGAACAATCCCCTGCTCTCTCAAGCAGATTACAACCCTCTGGTGCATCTGGCCCGACTGTAGTGTAACAAATCGGGTGATAATTAATCTATTGATGGCGAACGTGAAAGCTCCTCTAGTTAAGCTCACCTACAAGTAGTACACGTACTCTTTTCTTCCTTCTCAATTAGAATAATTGAAATGGTGCAAAAGGAATGTACTTAGATTACTGGTGGATAGGGAGGGGTTCATGTTCATGGCATGAGAGTATGAGACTGAGACTATTCTAAATATTCTGTAAAAATATGGGTCTCTGAGGATGATTTCCGAATTACACATAAAATAATTCATTCTCTATGAGTATAGTGCACAGTAAAAAGTAATGAAAGAATGAGATATTTCAGATTTCCATATATCGAGGGACTTACCAAATAAAAGAATTCATTCAGGGTTTTTTCTGAAAATGTGAAGTTGGCATCATACAACCTTTCTGTTTGTAGTTCTTTGTTTTCGAGGCTGAAAGATGTTGGCCCTGTTACGTACCGCAGTGGAGGAGTGATCTACAAGATCCCTCGTATGAATTGTCCCAAATGTTATATTGGTCAAACGAAACAACTACAGTGGAACTTCCCTATAATGAAAGCGCAAAATCCGCAAAAATTTCGTTTTTAAAGAAATTTCGTTAAACAGAAAATTTGTTTCTATAGTCGGCAATGTTGCTGTCGACTTCACTGATAATTTTAAGTGTATCATTCAAACTTAGGCACTTCCATTTCGACATTTTCGCCAACTTTCACACTAGCGTAATGGTTAGATTGAAACCAAACAGCTAGAAGTGTATTTAAAACTGTTTCAGAAGAATCTCTCTGCCAGCCGTAAAGATTCAGTTTAAGGCCGGGATTTATCATGTACGCTTGGAAAAATTGTGGAAAAAACCCACCCTTATACCTTCTTACCAATACCCATTCAAACATTGATGTTCTTTGAATATTTCGTTATAGAAAAAATTACTTCGTTTTAGAGGGTATTTCAACATGGAATTTGGATGCAAGGGGCAATGTCTTGTACGAAATTCGTCTTACAGAGAAATTCGTTATACAGCCGTTCGTTATAGGGAGTTCCACTGTACTTGGAAATAGAGTCAGAGAGATGTTGGTAGAGCCCGTTATTTTACTACTTTTTAAATTATTAAAATTATTGTATTTTTTATATTCATTTCTTACTCTGGAGCGTTTTAAATGTTATTTCAGCTGTTATTGCATTCTATGTTAATATTATAGATATTATAAAAATAAAAAAAATAGATTTATATAACTTGAGATCTTTGGAAGAAAATTGTATCTTTTGTAACCTTTTTTTAGATCAATCATTGCAAATTTAACTGAAAATGCACAATATCTCACTTGAGAAAATTATTTCTAGATCGTTTACCAAAACAGAACACTCGAATAACTTGCTCGAAATCAAAAGACTTTGAAACAAGAAGATTGATTCTCGTTTCGAAACTAGATGTACCGCTTCAAAGTAAAAAAGTAAATATTTTATATTAAGAATATGACAAAGTTGATCTAAAATACATATCTTGTTTCAACATAATGGTTTCCATTGCTTGAAATATTTCCAGGCGTTCAGAATAAGAAATTTGAATATCTACGAAAGGGAGTAATCGCTTCAGTCCAAGAAGTATTGTTTTTGTTGTGAACTACCTATTTTCTCTTGATTTTGAATTATTAATCATATCCTTTCGAGTAATACGGAGAGTGTTTTCGGAGAGTGAGGGCACGTCTATATTCGTGTACTGCGCATAATATATATGCACAGAATGCAGAAAGAAACACAAGCGTTAACAGTTTATTTTACATTATACAGGGTGTCCGTAATTAGACCGACAAACTTCTAGTGGACATTATAGATCGTATTTTAGACAGATTCGACCCAAATCATATCATGTAAAATTGCTTCGTTAAGGAGCTAGTGCCCTTTGAAGATGAAGTTCTGCCCACACTTTTTGCCACATATTCGCAAAACGGAGTCACATAAAGTGCTGAAAGTTTACACATTGGCTAATATGAAAAATACGCATCGATTAGATTGAGTGCATTTTTTTCATGTCAAGCACAATCGATCATTTGGGGGGGGGGGCGAAGGGTATTTTAAGTTGAAACTTTTTTCACTTTCATTATTTCACGAGATTTACATATTCATAAACTCTGATGTTTTTTCTTGAAAAAAGATGCTCTTGTATAATAAGGCCCAGATGCACCATTTTACATTGAGTAGGTACTTAGTGAAAAGAGAGAAATTTCAGATCTATTTTTTTCAGAAATGATGCATCTGGGCGTTATTATACAAGAGCATCTTTTCAAAAAACATCAGAGTTAATGAATATGATATTAATCTTGCGAAATAATGAAAGTTAAAAAAGTTTCAACTGAAAATACCCTTCGCCCCCCCCAAATGATAAAGTGGAATGATTTCTAGTGGAACTATAAATGTTTCATCTCAACAGGAATTGTCAACGGGCCCACTAAAACTATTGCTATTTTCGATTTGAGTTAAACTTCAAAAAGAGTGGTGCACACGTTTTCAAAAATAAGCTTCGCTAGTATCTTGTATTGAGTTTTCAGTTCCCTTCAAATAAGCTCTATCTATGAAATTCACTAGATCTCAACACATTTTTGTTCGGAGTACTTGTTGAATCTTTTCAAATATATGAAAGACTCTTTTTGAAATCATAAATACATTCATAAATTGTTGTTAGGAGATTTGAGCAGCATCAGTCGAAGGTTATTTTCTTTATATATTGAAAAAAAGTCGAATTTCATATAGAGAGAATACATATCTCAGTTCATGAAAATATTTCTTTATGAATATAGGAGACAAAACTATTTTGATTTTTTGATGGAAGATATTTTTCTTTGGTTGAGATTTTAATTTTTACTGTGTGTATTTTCATTAGTTAGATTTTTTCTTTCTGTAGTCTTTTAACGTTTTCAAGAAACAACCTGAGCATGGAAAAATTGAAAAAAGCCGTGACGTGAAGTCAGAAAGAAGCTTCCAAGTGATTGTTCAAATTGGAAAGACAAAAATTCAAATTTTAATTTCCTGAAAGCTGTATATTTTGTATTATTTGAACAATAAAGTTGAATTATTGAATCAATATAATGAAAACGTATCTTTGTTATTAAATGCTGAAGCTTCTGACTTTTATGATGTTGTTTTCAATTGATTAGATAATTTCAACGATATAAAGGTCAACACATTGACAAAGAGAGTTTGAATTGTTCGAACTGGCAACTGCATATCAAATTTGTTTCAATTGGTGATTATATTCTAGGTAAAATTTACAATTCTATTGAATTTTTTATATGTTTTACCTTTTTTTTTGTTTTTCCCTTCTTTATGTATGTACAATTATTCATTGAATACGAATTATTGATCAAAAATATGTGAATAATACGTTTGGTTTTTTTTACCAAAAGTAACATTTTTGAATGAAAAAACCCTAACTTATTATATGGATTGAATTTCACTATACACACCTGATCGATCGACAATAAATTATGCCCTACGCGCACTATCCAAAATTTCAGCCAAATGTGTCAGATTCTAAAATATGCATTTTTTTGAACCGATCGAATTTCAAGTTTAGAAAAAACTTCGAGAAATCTAGCAGATAATACCCAATTTTGGCCAACAAACCCATTTATTTATCAATTTTTTAGAGTAACGAAATCAGCCTAACGTCACTGTTACATTTCCATATCTTTTTTGAAAAACGCATCATCTTTTGCCTAATCACTGATCAGTGATACCCAACATAAAGGTTTGTTTTTCCTCATAGAAGTTTTACATTCTTCAACTGAGTTCTTGAACCAATGTTAATTTGTCGTTTTCTTATCTAAAATCACATTTTGGCGAAAGGTATCCTAAATTATCTCATCATTAAAATAACACGCAGGTGTTAAACCCATCTGCCAGCATTAAAATCCTCCTTATAAATTTCCCAGACAAGGAAGTTCCAGGGCTAACCCTACTACAAATCTTTGCAATTAAGTTTTTGTCTCACTGTTGCCGCCGCCATTTTTCACATCAACGACGTGATGATGATAATGCCGTAATTTAAAAGTAATGAATACAGATTTCAACCCCTATTTTCTGTGGCAGCGCCACAAAAGGCAAGAGGAACGGCTGTGTCGACTGGCATTGTACCTCAGCGGAAATGCCATTCGTGATCGTGAAGAGGTGATGTTTTTTGAGGCTTATGAATAACCTTCTTCATTTCCTAAGAGACTTCGCTCTTATGTCTTCTGGCGACAAGGTTGCGTTGCCCAGTGTAGTAAGTCTGATTTGCACCAATACATTTTATTGGCATAATACGTGCTCGGTTGTTTCTACAACCGAACCACATAACCTACAGATATCGAAAGTTTTCATAACCAATCTTGTGCGGGTGATATCTTGCGAAACAGTTACCTATGAAAAGCACTGCAAGCAGACTTAACTCGTTTTTTGGCAACCATAGCCTTCTCTTTTGAAAGAAGGTGAAAGCAGTCTATTGCTTGTCTTCGTTCTGGCGTATTAATCCAGTAAGAATGTTTCTCTATTTTTCTCAATCATCTACCTCCGACTCAGTGCTTATTACCGCCTAGGCTAACATAGGCCATGGCCTAGGGGCTGCATGATTTTAGAGGAGGCCAATTTTCGGTTAATAACTAAAAAATCTTTTTACTTTTCTACGAAAATGTAGAAATAGTCATCT
Organism: Propylea japonica; assembly: GCA_013421045.1. Lineage (NCBI taxonomy): Eukaryota > Metazoa > Arthropoda > Insecta > Coleoptera > Coccinellidae > Propylea > Propylea japonica. The sequence goes on along the minus strand of CM024239.1, from coordinate 12,969,138 downwards.
TCGAGAATTTCGCACAATTGAGCGAAGCAATACGTAAAGTTGACATTGGTATACATGAAGTAGTTTTGTATTATGAGTCATTGGTTGATTATATCTTTAGACTAAATATACTTAAGCCGGGTTTCACAAAACTCCAATCACCTTGATTAGTGAAATGTGACCATTTCTGTGCAATTCTCTGTTCATTTTTGACATAAATCATCGACTTAATTCAAAATCAACGATTTGATTGCTAATCAAGCTTTGTGGAACCCAGGGTTAGACTAAGATTATATCGTAGGATTAAGAGATCAATTTGATCGATTTGAGGAAGAGAGCGAAGATCAATCTGGATTCGAGAAAGTAAAGAAAGAAGAAGTAAAGAAAGAAGATCCACAACAAGAACTGTTCCTGCTCATGAAACTCGAGTGGAACATACTGTTTCGAGTGGGAGGAAAAATTCCAGAGAAGGGGTTCATCTTGTTATAATTGACTATCTAACGAGAGAATTGAATGAGCGTAAATATTGCTCCAAGGGTTTTGCTGCGAAGTTCTCGTTTTTGTAAAAATTGTAATCGATTAGTTCGGAAGAATTAGGTGTAGCGGTTACTAACCTCATCTCTAGTTTTCCTGACATTTAGATGAAAAACTTCACGATGAATGTTCGCACTTCAAATCCTACTTAGCTCAGTTAGAACAACCTTCACAAGGAGAAGCCTAGAGCAGAGTCGTTTTCAGCATTGAAGCGAATTTTTGTATTTGCGATCTAGCATGTCTCAAAAGCGTTTGAATTCTCTGGCCGTTTTGTGCATGAAACTGAATTGTTAAAAAAATTAGACTTTGAAGTAGTTTTGCAACAATTTGCGGAAAAGAAGGCAAGAAGAAAACCATTATAGTTTGATGATGACACAGGACACAGGAACCTTTTCATCAATAGATCTCTCCTTTTCTGACTCATCTATTTTCTCTGAATTGTCATGGCAGGCACTTGACGACCTCTACGACAGTGATCATTATCCTATTTTGATAAATCACAGCTCGAAAAATGAATCTTTTGACCCCATATCTAAATGGAATATTTCGAATGCTGACTGGTCTGCATTCAGAACATCTACCGCGAACAATATTGAACATCTTTCCCCAGCAGATAATATCAATGATACACTCAAAAACTTCAATATGGCCATACTTAAGGCAGCAGCAAACGAATATGTCGGAAAAAGCACTTTGTGCCAGCTAGAAATATTGTCCCATGGTGGAACAACGACTGTGATTTAGCAACCAAAGAATCGAAAAAAGCATTGAACAAATATCGCAAAAACTGCACTGAACTAAATCTAATAAACTTCAAAAAAAACTGAAAGCCACGGCCAGAAGAAAAGTCAAGCAAAGTAAGAGGGATTACTGGCATCAATATGTCTCTTCACTATCGCCAGATACTCCATCTGCAAAAGTATGGTCAAAAGTGAAACAAATGCAAGGACAAAAACTTCCCAAAAAATAACAGCTCTCAAATTGCCATCATCACCATATAATATAGTAAATGACAGCCAACAAATTGCAAATATCTTAGCAAGCACATATCATGAAAAATCAAAAACCAACACAAATACTACATGCAGCTCATCACCAAATATCAGATACTCAAACACTAAACAAACCGTTCGAGTTAGAGGAGCTTAAATCCGCCCTTTTCATCGTGTAAAAATACAGCCGCAGGACCTGACGATATACCATTCATCTTTTTGAAAAACTTCACCGACTTGACATTAACAGCCCTTCTGAAATTATACAATGAAATTTGGAATACACAAGATTTCCCCAAGTTATGGCAACAATCTATCATTCTGCCATTCAGGAAACCGGATAAACCAATAACCGATCCGAATTCCTACAGACCTAATCTTTAACATGCTGCACTTGCAAATTAATGGAGAAAATGATTAATAAGCGACTGCTCTGGTACTTAGAAAACATCATATTATAACCAAATCAATCAGGCTTCAGACCAAACCGTAATACGCTAGATAACCTCATCACACTGCCAAAATTATATTCTAACGCATTTTCCAAACATCAAGAAGTCGTTGTTGCCTTGTTTGATATCGATCGAGCTTCGACACTTTACGCAAATCCTCCATAATGAACGCTTTGAAAGGCATCGGCATAAATAGAAGCATGTATCATTTCATAGAAAACTTTCTCACTAACAGAACATTCAGGGTCAAAGTAAATGGAAAAATCTCACTTCCATCTATTCAAGACAATGGAGTCCCACAAGGATCAGTCCTTAGTCCCACCTTATTTATCCTTGCAGTTATGATATTTTGGCTGAAATACAGTTGCCTGTGGAAATGTGCTTTATACGCAGACGACTTAATGATTTACTGTCATGGTAAACATTCACAAACAACCACTAAAATTATACAGAACACAATTAATCAACTATTGCAACTGACAAACGTACATGGTCTACAATTCTCTTCCACCAAATCGAGGGGTATGAAATTCTCCAGTCGTTCTACGAACGAATCAGATCCAAAACTCATATTAAAACGGAACACCCATACCCGTAGTTCGAAATATAAAATTCTTGGCCTAATTTTTGATACAAAACTGAACTGGACGTACCACATCAAGCATATCAAAGGAAAATGTCTTAAAAGTTGAACATCCTCAAAATCCTATCTCATCATACCTGGGGTTCTGATGAAGTCACCCTTGAAAAATATATAAAAACTTCATACGCTCAGTACTGGATTATGGAAGCCAACTCTATATGACTGCGTCAAAAGCCTACTGAAATCTCTTAACAGTGTCCAGAACGCTGCTCTGCGTTTGTGTCCGGAGCCTTTAGAACCAGTCCTGTCGAAACCCTGAATCGCGAATCAAAACGTAATCCCCCTGCATATGAGACGCATGCAACTTCTACTTTCATATGCATCCACAGTATCAGCCAATACCCAAAATCCAGCATATTCGCTCATAATCAGCTCAAAAATCCGACACACACAACACCCAAAACTAGACAACAGTTCAGTCACACAAATATTGCCTACTATATCAGGGAATATTAATCTCGAACGTACAAAACCAATATCGGTTTCAAAGATTCCTCCTGGATTAAACTACTCCCCAATGCGATTTATCATTGCAATCCAGAATAGAAAAACTATGAATTGCTCAAACATACTTTCTTGATCGCATCAATGCAAAATATTATGGACACCATTTTATACACAGATGCATCTCACAATAGCACAGGAACCTTTACAGCAGTTACTACCATAGATACAATTATACAGCTTAACCGTCTCCCTTACCACTCGTCAGTCCAGACAGGCGAACTATATGCTATCCTTCAAGCTTTCTTCTTATAAGCAACACAAGCAGACATACTGCAATATGTACCGATTCCCTATCCTCCATAAACTGTATTCGAAATATATATACAAATAATCCCCTCGTACAAGACATACACGATCGCTATGGCAAAACTTTTCAAGGAAGGAGTTCACGTAACAATTATTTGGGTACCATCTCATGTGGGCAAACTGGGAATGAAATGGCCGACCAGGGTGCAAAGCAAGCATCCGAAACCCAACTAGACGAAGAAAAAATTACAGTACTCGACAGATTTGAAACAACATTTCAAAAATTAATAAGAAACTTATGGAAACAAGATTGGACAAGATCAACTTCCCAAACTGAGGCAAATTACTGACTCAATCAAACCTTTTCATATACCAACCAGAATGGCAGAAAAAGTCAAACAGTTATCAGAAAATTACGCATCGGACATACCACACTAACCCACAACCACATAATTCTGTCAGAAAACCCTCCAGTGTGTCAGCATTGCCAACAAACTATAACAGTTAAGCATATTCTGATTGACTGCCCCAACTATGCAAAACTACAGAAGACAACACCACATTGGAACAGATTTGAAGAAGATTCTGGGAGATGAGAATCAGCTAGACAATCTGATATCCTATCTGAAAGACTAGATATATTTATAGTTTGTGAATTCACATATAAGCATTATTTGTAACCTTATTGTAATTGATTATTTCGTGTCAATAGCCCTTGTTGCTGAGAAACGTTTTCTTTAATAAAAAAAAAAAAATCCCAGATTGTTTTAATCCCAGATAGAAAATTGTCCTTATCAACTTGCAAATTCTTTTTGGCTTAGGGGAGGAAAAGAGTTTAATCCGGCCCTGCTCCGACCTAATCATTATGGTTGATTCCCAACTTGAGGGAACGTTTTTCCTCATGAAATCTTTACTCATCAATTCTGCTAGACACAGTTTCATTAACATTGTTGTGAATCGATAGTGCCTGTAAAGAATCCAGTACCGAGTTTTACATGTTTTAGCTGAGTTCTTGACCTCAATGGTGTTTACTTGTCACCGGAATTTTTGTTCTCTGAAATCATATGTGGCGAAAGGCAAGACAAGGAAGTTCTACGGCTAACCCTACTACCAAATCTTTGCAATTAAGTTTTGGTCTCGCTGCAGTCGCCTCCATTTTTCACATCAACGACGCGATAATGATAATGCTGTAATTTAAAAGTAATAAATACAGATTTCAACCCCTATTTTCGGTGGCAGCGCCACAAAAGGCGAGAGGAACGGCTGTGTCGACTGGCATTGTGCCTCAGCGGAAATGCCATTCGTGAATGTGGAGAGGTGAACGCTTTTTTAAGGTTTTATGTGTCCATTTTTCGTTCGTTGTTGCTGAGGATTAGAGTTCCTTTGATTCTGAGTTGGGTAACGTGAGCATGAATGGAATTGTGAACGGCAACTCTGGAAAACGAATCGATTACGAATGAAATTCGAGAAAAGCACTGACATGAGACTAGAAGATTTTGCGCGCTTGTAGGTGTTGAAAAATTCACATGTGTTCAAGCCGAGCGTTTTTCTCCGAAAGCCGTTGGGATTATACAGGGCGAATATTCATTTCGTCGAAAAACTTTCTGTTTGTTCATATTAGTAAAACGATGGGTAAAATTTGAATATTCTGAAAACTATTAGTCTGAATATTATTATTGTTGCCATATTTATGGTTGGACGTTTACATAATTTCCGATTTGCAGTTATATGGGATAACGTTTTCTAACTATATTCCTGAGTTTTTCACCAATTCGGAGAGTTATTGCTGATGAAACTCACAATTGAAAATAATGATATACTTTGTGACTGACAATGTTCATTATTTTTCTTTCGGTATAATCAAGTTTTAGATGCGAAAATCTGAACAACATTAGTGAGTGTTTCCCTATTGCATAAAAAATAATTGATTTTATTCATTGTGGCCAGTGCTCACTAAATTTCAACCGAAGCAATCTCCACAGTACCAAATGTCTTATTTTCCATATTATGGAATTTCCAACTAATTTTAAACAAGACTTTGTATCGTTATTATGAACCCAACTGAAAATGAAATGAGGTATTATGGTTTGTGATTCAATATTCCTTTTCGAGAGCATTAAAAAAATCAAAAATTGCTTAGTGACACATTTTTAATTCATCAATACCAAATAACCACTAAGGTACTAACAGGGTGTTAACATTGTATGTGCTCATGTCTCCAAAATTTCATGAAAATCGAATTATTACACTATTTTTGAAAAATAATAATGCTTTATCGTTTTCTCAACATAAACAAAAACACAAAAATTTTTGACTCTTCATCATATGGTGAAAAAAAAAAAAAGATCGAAATCTAGAATAAATATAACTTTCAGCCAGAGTTCGAATGCACGCCCAAACGACAAAGCCTAGCAGGCTTGTACTGTTACCAAAACCTTACGTACTTCACGGATTAAAAAAACACATTAGGGTCCTTTTCCAATACGAATAAACGGCTTTTAACTCCTGTGATGATTAGAACAGAAATCTATTCATAGAAGTTTAGTTAAAGCTCCTCAAATGAAGGCTGTTACAGATATCGTTTGCGATATAAGTAATGGTTTTCCATCATTCCCAGAGGTGGTAATTACCTCGAATCCCCTTTTCCGAAACCACTGGTGCTTTTGCTAGATATTTTATTTTCTTATTCTTGATGATATTCCACTTTGTCCTTGAATAATTCATTGCTTTTCGCCTAATTTTTCCATTATTATCACATCTTCAACTTTGTTTTTTATTCATATATATACAATATATTTTTATATTCTCCATACTTATATTCTTTTGGTTTTTCTTCACTGTCATGATCACTTACAAAATGAAAATAATATAATATATAATAATATAATGTTTTTCAATTCATTCAAAAAATTTCTTTGTTCATCTAAACGATTAATTCGGAAAGTTACTGATTTTTTTATAAGCTATCGACCTAAATCGAAATCAACGATTTGATTGCTGAATAAAGCTTGCTTTGTAGATATAGTATTGGCTTTTCCTCTCTAACCAAAAGATGGATCATATCAAATCAGAAGAAAATTATGATGAAGGGTATGGGCAACAAATTATATGAAAACGTAATCCGAATTCGTTTCGTTCATATTGAAAAGATAACACCACAGAATTGTCAAAATATTTCCGAAATTATATTGAAATTTCTTTCACTTTGACCTAATGTATGATATATCACCAATAGCAGTACCTGCCTCCCTTTCCACCACCTCTAACGTTAAATTACAGTCTCTCCCATGATGAAGATATCAGCATCCCACGAATCCTGAATGCCAGGACCCGATAAGGAAAATTCGCATCCCACCGTGAACCCGGAAAGCGGTCGAACACGTGACCGGCTAATGAAATCGCCCACGTGCCGTTTATCCGATAGATCGAGCAAGTTGGTAATGGTCACGTGCCGTCTCATCTTCCTTGACAATTGACAGCGTAACGCGACTCCTTGCACGCCGTTTGACGTTGGTCGAAACGAAAATTGAAAGCTATTCGGTGTGACAATTAGGATAAGGGCCATCCAGGGAAGTGTTGGTTCGGTTTTAAACTTGGAGAGGGTGGAGGATGCTCTTGTTTTTCATTTGTTTGTATTGGATTCAAGTTTGTAGGTAGAGTAAAATTCATTCAGCACAATAAGCACTTCTGATATCTGATGATGTGTTTTTTGCAAACACAGTCTTAACCATTTGATCCAAAGAATTTTGCGTTAATGGGTACCACTTTAAATGATGCTCCCACGGAGTAAAGTAAACCTAGAGATACCTTTGCGCATTTGTTGACGCAGCCAAGTAGATTGTTTGTGAACGTATTGGTATAATTGGTCTACGGCTCCCCCTGCTAGAGTCTGCTATAGACAATCCTGTAAGTTTAGAAACATCGTATGTGTGTAGTTATCCGCGGGTTTCACAAAGCTGATGACAATCAAATCGTTGATTTTGAGAAAAGTTAAGTCGATGGTTTACGTCAAAAATGAACTGAATTTGCACAGAAATAATGACACTTCATCAATCAACGTGATCGGGGTTTGTGAAACCCGGCTTATGTGTATTAATAGATGCGTCGGGTTTTACATTTTAGTTTCGATTTGCCGTTCATAAACTGAATTATAGTGGAACTTCCCTATAACGAAAGCGCAAATCACAAAAACGTCGTTTTCCAGAAATTTCGTTAAAAGAAACTTTATTCCTATAGTGTAGTGTCTAAAATAAGCAACGTTTTTCTTTGATTTTTTTTATTTGAATACATATACATAATCAAAACGTGTTTGATTGCGTTCAAATAGATTATAGGCATATAGACTTAACATATACAATACATTTATATATTGCTGTGACTCGGTATCGAGTATAAAATGTTACACAGAAGGACTACATCAGGTTACATTACAAAGCATTACAACTATTATCACATGACATCACATCACACAAGATTGCACCACGATAACACAATAACGGACAGAGTTGAAACACTCATTGCACACAAGTTATTGGACAAATAATTTGTAATTTTTGTCTGAATGGTACAATAAAAGGCATTTTATTCTCATAAAAAACTTCGCATTTTGTCAGAGATTCAAATATATTTTCCGGAACCCCTTGATGGGACTGAAGAGCGAGGCGACACGTTTTGAAGGCTTGAAGTACCTATTCGCGGTTTGGTTTTTCGACGGGTTATTCCTCTAAATCAACGCTGTCGGCATCATCACTGCTGTCCTCTTGATCTCGAACACCGCATTTATCACTGTTTAAAATGTCCTCTTTAGTTTGGAGTTCATTTGTTAAAATTGTTAAAATATTAACATCGACATTCATGAAATCTTGTAGAGTAGCACTGTCACTATCAATATTTCCAGCTGATTCTAACGCGTTCCAAAAGTGTTTCAACTGAGCTGATGGAAGTTCTTCTTCTTCGTCCCATACTTGAGTGATTTCTTCATCATGTCCAAAACCTGCTTTCAGAAAACACTTTTGAGTTGTACCTTCGTTCACGTCATTAATCCAAACTTTATCCAGTTCCGAAATGCATTCTCTAAGATTTATGGACAGTTTATCTTCAATAATATCCGTTTTCGATAATGAAATTTTATATTCTTGATAATCCCTTGGTCCATCGCCGACAACACAAGATTCACGTTTTTTATTTTGGCTGCAACACTGGAAGGATGTGCAGGATAGTTGTCAACGATAAAAACATTTTTTCTATTTTCGTGACCCATACGTTTATCTATCTTCTTGACCCAGTCTTCAAAGATATCACTGGTCATCTCGGCTTTATTATCAGAAGTGTAGTCCAATTCTAATGATTTTGTGCCTCTAAGACAACGGCGATTTTTCGATTTCCCGATTACCAACAATCTTAGTTTTTCACTTCCAGTCATATTGCACCCAAGAAACACGGAAACCCTTTCTTTACTTTGCTTACCTCCGAAGCATTTATCATCTTTGAAAGCCAAAGTTCTATTCGGCAAACATTTAAAAAACAGACCAAGTTCATACGCGTCGAAAATGTTCTTTGGTTCATACTTTTCCATTAATCTTACTTTTTGTGTACTTCATCCCATTTCGGCAATAAAAAGCTTTCCATTTCACTCTAGAGCTAGAGCTTGGTTGATTACAATGCAGTACTGTTCACTCGTAGGGGCATATCTATGTTTACTTCTTACTCTGAGGTTGCTCTAATACTCCGCAAGTTATTGGATCTAAATATTGCACTCAAATACGGACTGCTCAAAATTTTGGCAGTAATGCGGAAAGTTGTCCTTTACCGCAAACATTATTTTACCCTCTACGTACAGACAGGCAATATCTGATGCAGTTTTGGATAAACGTACCCATTATAAAACAATCTTCATAGACAATTGACAGCGTAACGCGACTCCTTGCACGCCGTTTGACGTTGGTCGAAACGAAAATGGAAAACTATTCGGTGTGACAATTAGGATAAGGGCATCGATTGAAATATATTCTGGGAGGATTCTGCATTTCTTAGAAATTTTATAGGTTTTCACTCCCAGTCTCTGAAACATAAATAATTAAAAAATGTTTGATTAAGGTGAAGTGCTCCTGCGAAAATCTTTGCACTTATTTGTCAGGAGCAAATTGGTCTTGAAAAAAATTGTTGCCTAACAGTAAAACTGAAAAATGAAAGAAATTTAAAGGATATTGTAACGTTTCGGTGGCTATATCAGACACCTTCTTCAGACAAACTCGAAAATTCTTCAGAATTGTGTATTTTCTCATTTGTAATCTGATTGACATTGATAGTTGTCAATCTATAGAGATGTTGATTTATTTGATTTCCTGATGTCACTTCCTTCCTCAATAAATCAATCCAAATACGATCTATTCCAACAGAACAATTGGCCAAATTATTCACTTCATCCAACAAAATACATGTAGATTCCTTAATTTTCCTTTTATAATTATCAGGTTCCGTCATGAGGATCTTTGTGTGGTTCCAGTTCATCATATGATCTCCGCTATTGAACATATACATGTATGATCAGCAATTTGTGATCTTGTGATGTCTCTACTCCTGATCTTATTCTTATGTTCCCGTTTCTTATTTCTAAAGGTCTTGATGTCTCCCCTGTATAAGATTTTCCACATATACAGGGAATATTGTAAATACAATTTTTTGATTTTTGTGTCTCATTCATTGGTTTTGTTCTAGTTAGAATGGATCTCAAATCATTTTGTGTTTGAAAACAGTTCTTATGTTGAATTTGGAACCAATTCTTCTTATTTTCTCTGATAGGCCAGGAATATAAGGAATGACGTTCAACAATTTGGTTGTTCTTGACGGATAAGGGCCATCCGGGGAAATGTTGGTTCGGTTTGTAAACTTGAAGAGGGTGGAGGATGCTCTTGCTTTTCATTTGTTTGTATTCCATACAAGTTCGTAGGTAGAAGTGGAATTTCATCGAGCACTATAAGCACTTGTATTATCAGAAGAATTCGTTTTGATCCAAACGAATGTTGTTGTTCAGCGTGATCTAACTGCCATGTTGGCAGTAATACAAAAATTATTTTCCTCTCAACGTACAAACAGTATCTGATGTGGTTCTCAAAATGATGAAAATTACTGCAAGATGGTCTGGATCAACCCATGGTCAAACAATTTTCAATAAGAATACATTGAAACTGTAATTCCAAGTTGATCAACACTTACGGTCCTGCATTCATTGGCTCTCGATAAACAGTGGTTCCTGGAATACCATTCAATTTATATACAGTGGCGGAAAGTGAAATAAGAATATTTTTTCCTATTGTAAATACGGCTCATCAAAGTATATCTATAGTCCATTCACGAAAGGTTGAGCCGTCGGTTGGCCATGGAAATTTGGCATATTCCACTGTGTATATTAAAATTTTAGGTTATGTTCTTTATTTTCTTGTCAGATGGATACACAATGTTGTCAATATTGCATAGAGTTGTCTGATAACTCGCAAGCTCGTCGGACGAGACCGGGTACATTCGGCAACGTTGACTTTATTTTAAGTTATGACAGCAAATACTGCCAACTTCAGATAAATAAAGAAACGCCTACTATGTGCTCAACCTTTCGTGAACGGACCATATCTATGGCTATATCATTGGCTCACTCATTCAGCCCATTCGTTTTGAAGAGTTTCGTGCTCCTGAGTAACTCCAAAGCTCGAAATAAAGGTTGTCATTGGTTGCCCACAAGTACTGGAACAGCTCGGGAGCACGAAACTCTTCAAAACGAATACTATAATTGACAACAAGGACGTTAGCTTTTATCATTGTATACACTATATTTCTTTATACAATGCTTTTATTGAGGTAATTTCGAATGAATTGTAATGTGCCCCATCATTTAAAGTTAAACGACGCCGATGGTGAAAAATGTGGCAAAGTATTCGCACTACACTTAGCCGGTCACTCTGTATAATGATGAAGCGATGAAAAAAAATGCACTCATAGTGGAAATTTAATTGCCTTTCCAACAAGGTGCTGCTCGACCACTTTTCCTTATTCAAAAATGAGACCTGTTAGGGGTTGCGGCTAGAGGATAGTGATATCAAACTTATTTGAACACCCTTATTAGTCCCCCCTTCAACAAAATTTGACCCGTCCGAGCGTTTTTTCGTTGTCCATCTCAAAATTCGGCATGGAAAGTTATGGATAGCCCCCCCCTGTATGATATACTTTCATATTATATTCACTGCCACAGTGCAGTTGAATTCTCTATAGCTAAACTATTGAATTCATTCATAAAATGTAAAATGCAATTCCTAGTTAAATGAAGAGAGTTTGACAATTCTGCAGATATCCATGCTTGGATTATTAAAAGATGTCGGTACACAGAATTCCTACTTTAATCTCAGTTTCCTCTCCTACTTCTTTACATATACATTTCTAATTGAACCATATGTTGAATAATTTTTCCCAGGGAAAGTTAACAGGTAGAAGAAAAGGTCACAATAAACCTTCCAGGTAACATATATATGGAATAATTTCATAGCGTACCTTGTTGTTATCTATATCTTTATCTTTCATACGGAAGGAAAATAATATAATGTCAATAAAAACATAAACTAAAGCTGAATTAACAAAGTATCTCATCATTATAACGATTATGCAAAAATAAAATTTCCACGCTCGTAGACAAGAAAAAAATAAGTGGTAAAATTTTGAGAATTTTTTTGTTGCTGATTTTTCTATCATTACTCGAAAACCACTGAAACTTAAAATTTTTGAAGTTCTAATCCAAAAACTAGACACTTGGAGCTACAACTTCCTCTTTTTAAATTCTTTGTACGACCATTTCTCTCAAAGTTACGGCATGTTGAAAATTGACAAAAATTGGAATTTTTTTTGATCCTTTAATTTTTTCCAGTAGTGTAGTTTAATAAATCAAGTTCAAAATGAACACAAAGATAGATTTAGGTAATATTTACCGTAGATTATACGAAACATACAGTGCGACTTACGCTGATAAAAAAAAACAGCATATGTACCTATACAGGAAGAAGTTAATTAATTATTCATTAGTTTATTTTTTTGTTATTGTTTCAAATATTTGATATTATGTTGATTTCATAAAAAGTACTTAATTTAAATGGAAATAAAACTAATTTCAGAACTGCTGTTTTAATTTAATAATTTTTCGATTTGAATTGCAAAACATGTGACGTCACACTAGGGAGGGGGGGTCCCAGAAATGTGACCACCTGTGACAAGGAGGGGGGGGGGCTCAAAAACTCATGAAATTAGTGTGACGTACTTTATGGATGGCCCCATACCATGATCGATGATATATGTGGGAGTTCCTCGACGACAAGGTGGAATAACCCTAAAGGGACACCACGTCAAGAAAGACCTGATTTCGATGTACCTATAAGTTTATTTAGTTCACCTGAACAGCTCATGTTCATTTTGCTTGCAGAAACAAAGACTTTGTCTCTCTGGACTCGGACTGTAGTTTACTATCTAAATCACTAAAAACAAAATCATCAAAACTAATATTTTTTAGACATATTTCTTCAATCGACCTGGAATTCAATGAATGTTCTAACATTTTCATAATAAATTTCTGTAGACAGCTGTTTTGAGCTTGCTTGCTTTATATCATTCTGCCTTTGCCACAAATTTCATCATTGTTGCGAAATTGCTTTCAATCTTCTCCATCTACCAACAATCTTTTTCCCTTACGTAACCTAGCACCTTTTTATAATTATTTATTGGTTTTATACAGGATCTCTATAAATGATTATAACAGCGCAGTTGGCGTTGGACTATTATTAATATTTATATTCTGACGTGAACTTTAGTTTAAACAAACGATACTATGAGTTTAGTTCATTCTAAAAGAACATGAATAATGTGTCTGGAATTATGAATTTTTAGACTTTGCATAAGAAAAGATAAGATAAAATATTTCCAAAGCAACCTTAGATGATAAAATGATTTATAAAGACCCGTAAAATGAAGAAATGTTGAAAAATTGCAACAATTTGGAACTAAATAATTTCATATTGTATTTTCTGCCACAGTGCTATTGAATTCTCTATGTTATTGAATTCATTTATAAAATAGAATTTCCTAGTTGAATGGAGGAAGAGTATAAATTCTGCTGATGTCCATGCTTGTAAGTGACTGAAATTCCTATTAAATGTCAGTTTTTCCTCTTACAAATGTAATATACCTCAAAAACACCTTGGTTGAATAATTTTTTTCCCAGGGAAAGTTAACAGGTGGAAGAAAAGGTCATAATATTCCATTCAGGTAACAATGAAATAATTTCATAGCGTACCTTGTAGTTATCTATATCTTTCATACGGAAGGAAATAATATAATACCACCGTGAAGATGCATCTTGAACGGTCCATCCTCACCTGTATACCAAGATCGGTGATATATGTGGGAGTTCCTTTTTCAATCGACCTGGCATCCATTGAAAGTTCTTGCTTCAATCATTTCATAACACATTTCTGTAGACAGCTGTTTTGCTTTATGCAATTCTGATATAAATTTGCCACAATTTTTTTTATCATTTTTGCAAAATTGGAGTTGTCAAATTCTGCATTCCATTTTCTCTACCTCCCCACAAACTTTTCCCCTTACGTCACCAAGCACCTTCGTATACTTATTTATTGGTTTCTTATTAGAAATGTAATGCAGAAATGTTGAAAAAATTGCCACAATTAGAATCTAAATACTTTCATATTATATTTTCTGCCACGGTGCAATTGAATTTTCCATAGCTGAGTTATCGAATTCATTTATAAAATAGAACTTCCTAGTTGAATGGAGGAAGAGTATCAATCTGCTGATGTCCATGCTTGTAAGTGACTAAAATTTCTATTGAATGTCAGATTTTTCTCAAAAATCACACCTTGGGTGAATAATTTTTTTTTCCCAGGGAAAGTTAACAGGTGGAAGAAAAGGTCATAATATTCCTTCCAGGTAACAACGAAATAATTTCATAGCGAACCTTGTAGTTATCTATATTTTTTATACGGAAGGAAAATATATAACACCACCGTGAAGATGAATCTTGGACGGTCCATCCTCACCTCTATACCAAGATCGGTGATATATGTGGGAGTTCCTCGACGACAAGGTGGAATAACCCTAAAGGGACACCACGTCAAGAATGGCCTGATTTTGATGTACCCATAAGTTTTTTAATTAATCTGAACAGCTCATGTTCATTCTGCTTGCATTGGACTGTGGTTTCCTATCTAAATCACTAAAACAAAATCACCAAAACTGATATTCATTAGAAATCTTTTTTTATCGACCTGAATTCCAAAGAAAGTTCTAACTTCAATCATTCCATAATAAATTTCTGTAGACAGCTGTTTTGAGCTTCCTTGCTTTATATCATTCTGCCAAATTTGCCACAAATTTTCATCATTATTGCCAAATTGTATTCAATCTTCTCTATCTACCCACAATCTTTTTTCCGTATGTTAACTAGCACCTCTTCATAATTATTTATCGGTTTTGAATAGGAAACATGATAGAGAAATATTGAAAAAATTGTCACAATTGGGAACTAAACACTTAAATATTGTATTTTCTGCCACAGTGCAATTTAATCTCTATGCTGAGTTATTGAATTCATTCATAACAGTATATTATGCAACGAGCGTATAATGATAGTTGTTATTTGCGAGGTGAAGTTTAGGCCACGAGCCATAGGCGAGTGACCCAAATCACCGAGTGAATAACAGCCAATATACGCGAGTAGCATACTATACTTTATCCACGACTACTGAATATATTTCTTAAGATTTTAACATTTGGCGATCGCGACAAGACCCTTCTATGACAAGGGTGGAAAAAGTCAAGTTGGCACAAGAGACATTTCTGGAAAACTGGTCATTGTAAGCCCATATTTGTTAGTTGGAGGTTGGAGTACTTCAGAATACTGAAGAAATACCAATTTGAAGAATATTATATCAAAGCTAAATATATGAAGCATCTGACAGCAATGAATTATAATCTCATTATTCCCTTGTGATTAATGGGTATTAAGGCAGAGCACAGAGAAGTACAATGGATGGATTTTAAAATAGTGGATAGAATAGAATTTCCTAGTTGAGTGGAGAAAGAGTATTAATTCTGCCGATGTAAATGCTTGTAAGTGAATGAAATTCCTTTAAATGTAAGTTTTTCCTTTTATCAATGTAATATACCTCAAAAATCACACCTTGGGTTGAATAATTTTTTTCTCAGGGGAAGTTAACAGGTGTAAGAAAAGGTCATAATATTCCTTGCAGGTAACAACGAAATAATTTCATAGCGTGCCTTGTAGTTATCTATATCTTTCATACGAAAGGAAATAATATAATACCAGCGTGAAAATGAATCTTGAACGGTCCATCCTCACCTCTATACTAAGATCGGTGATATGAGTTCTTCGACGACAAGGTGGAAAAACATAATAAGTGACACAACGTCAACAAAGACTTGATTTTGATGTACCTACTATTTTTCCAATTCATCTGAATAGCTCATGTTAATTTTTCCTGCAGAAACAGTTTTATCTCTCTGGACTGTCGTTTACTATCTAAATCACTAGAAATAATAATAATAAATGTATTTAAGGCCATCGACCTGAGTCCTTCAGCCCTAGAAATAAAATACCAGAATTAATTTATTAGGAATCCTTTTCAATCGACCTGGCATCCATTGAAAGTTCTTGCTTCAATCATTTCATAACACATTTCTGTAGACAGCTGTTTTGCTTTATGCCATTCTGATATAAATTTGCCACAATTTTTTTATCATTTTTGCAAAATTGGTGTTGTCAAATTCTGCATTCCATTTTCTCTATCTCCCCACAAACTTTTCCCCTTACAACACCAAGCACCTTCGTATACTTATTTATTGGTTTCTTATTAGAAATGTGATGCAGAAATGTTGAAAAAATTGCCACAATTAGAATCTAAATACTTTCATATTATATTTTCCGCCACGGTGCGATTGAATTTTCCATAGCTGAGTTATCGAATTAATTTATAAAATAGAACTTCCTAGTTGAATGGGGGAAGAGTTGAATGGAGGAAGAGTATCAATCTGCTGATGTCCATGCTTGTAAGTGACTAAAATTTCTATTGAATGTCAGATTTTTCTCAAAAATCACACCTTGGGTTGAATAATTTTTTTTCCCAGGGAAAGTTAACAGGTGGAAGAAAAGGTCATAATATTCCATCCAGGTAACAATGAAATAATTTCATAGCGTACCTTGTAGTTATCTATATCTTTCATACGGAAGGAAATAATATAATACCACCGTGAAGATGCATCTTGAACGGTCCATCCTCACCTCTATACTAAGATCGGTGATATATGTGGGAGTTCCTTGACGACAAGGTGGAATAACCCTAAAGGGACACCACGTCAACAAAGACCTGAATCCACCCTCTGGGTGCTACTGAATGAGGCATTGTGTGAACGAGGCAATAATTTATAATTTGAATCGTAATAGGAGAAATATTAGACGTGATACGGATTCTGTGAAATCACATTAAATTTTTTATATCCGGGATCAAACCAGCGTGTAAAATTCTTGATGGATAATGCGGGTTTTGTGGGGTTGAATTATGGTTTCCGGATTGGTTTTCTTATCACATACTGTTTCTTCTGCACTCCGTGTGATATTGGTTCGGTTTTACAGAATATGTTTTTTTCATCGATTGTATTAGATAAATGTTTCGAGTCGATCTACTCGAAATGCGGGGGTTTGGTTTTTTACGGTTTTCATATCCACATATAATGTTCTAGACTGCGATACGAAGAAACTCAAATACAAGGTGATATATTGGTAAATGAACATAATCTAAGGGTGGATAGAGAAGATTGAGGTGAGTCAGAATAATCTACCCTGAAAATTTCAAGTTTTGAAGTTGCTATCGTGTTTCCGGAAAGAAACAGTTTCAGGGTAAGTTTATTTAGATTAGGAAATCAAGATGATTCCATGAATGAATAGATTGAAACCAATAGCCCTTGGGATATTCAATTTGGATTTATCGTTTACCCAATATGAACAAGCTCTCAAAAGCTTGTGACTTCACGTTCTTGAGTTTTATTTAATTTTGGTTACTGTGTTGTCTGAATATTCAGATTTGAATAGACTTATTGATAATTCAAACCGCATGCGCAAGTACCTACGAAAGATATCTTGTTTCCTTCATTTTTTTTCGAATTTGCTATAAATTCTTCTTTTTTTATATTTTTATTTGAAAATCTTTCGATATTCCAAGAAAACTGCTCTAGGGCAAAGAGGTATTATAAAACCAAGCCTCCAAGTGAAGTTCTCTCAGACCTTCAGATATTCAAGGATGTACCTACAGACCAAAATACTGAGTTTTGACCTCCCATAGATTTATAGTGGTATGTCGACCATAACATAAATAAAATTCGGGAATAATGATTAAAAACTTCATATGAAAAAGATATTTAAATTGATGTATACATTATTTCTTCTCTTGTATGGAAATACATGAGAAATATCAATATCACCCCTAGGAATGAATTAACTCAAAAACCTGAAATTAAATAGGGAATGAATTGTTTAAGACTAATAAGCGATAAGTTGAAGTGCTCGACGAAAATTGTTTACGGTATAGTACAGTAATTACTTATTCTGTATTTGTATAATTGATACAGATACAGAGCTTCACTTGATAAGTTTCATAATGTTTACATTAATACAAATCTTAAATATCGATAATAAACATTTCGATTTCCAGAATGTAAAAAACGTTTATTTTTCAAACATTCAATCAATTCCTTTGATTTTACAAGATTTATGGATGACCTTTTTTTAATTTTAGTTTGTCATGTAGTTTTTTTACTGAGCGCTCCAAGCTCAGTCACAGCTTCTTTCAAACTATTCACAAATCAAATATGTGAAAGTACTCACCGAAAGACAAAATGCTTCAGGTACATCACAAGTAGCAGAAAAAAAACTTCAGCATATTCTAAAAATTTGGTTTTTTGCCGTGTTTACCACCTAAATAATTTGATATTATATTTGATTTGTGAAATCGTTTCCAATGTAAATGTCCTGACATCCGCCTTATGGTCTTTTAAATTCAGCCTCGACGACTTATTTGTTTGTAAATACTTATTCTTTTATCTAAAAAACCGTGTATTTTAGCAAGGAATTACAAGAAACCATATTTGTCGGGAATGAATCGGAAATTATTTTTTTATGATAAAATATAAATCTGGAGACAGGTTTCGTGCGAAATTGTTAAGGAGTGGCTTTTTTCCTTGTCATGAATTAAACACCATTAATATTTTTTTCATTCACTTTTGGCTCTAATAATTTCAACTTGGAGCTAATTATTTTAAACTGAGTGAATTCTGAAAAATTCTAAAGTAACAAATGATTTTGTGAAGATATCTGTGGTCGAAATAACTGTGAGCTCAAAGATTCCCTTGTACATATTATAAGCATGACACACAGATATTGCTTATTCGTACACAACTAAAAACAAGCATCTCCTACACTCCTACTATTGAACCATCCATACTAATATTATAAATGCGAAAGTAACTCTGTCTGTCTGTCTGTCTGTCTGTTACTCTTTCACGCCTAAACGGCTGAACGGATTCTGATGAAATTTGGTATGGTGATAGATGATAACCTAGAAATGGTCATAGGCTATAAATAATCACGCCATCGTTCTTAGGGGATAGGTAGTAGGCAGATAACTAAATTGAGTTTAGTGATTTTTAGTCGTTTTTGTTGGGACTTTTGCTCTTTCACGTCTAAACGGCTGAACAGATTTTGATGAAATTTAGTAAGGTAATAGATGGTTACCTAAAACAGATATAAGATCAAATGATCACGTCATCGTACTTATGGCGTAGAAAGTGTGCAGAAAAACTGAATTGAGTTAGTGATTTTTTATGGTTTTTCCTGGGAGTTTTGCTCTATCATGCCTAAACGGCTGAACGGATTTTGATGAAATTTGGTATGGTGATAGATGATAACCTAGAAATGGTCATAGGCTATAATTATCACGCCATCGTCTTAGAGGGTAGGCAGAGTAGGCGGATAACTAAATTGAGTTAGTGATTTTTAGTCGTTTTTGTTGGGACTTTTGCTCTTTCACGTCTAAACGGCTGAACAGATTTGATGTGAAATTTAGTAAGGTAATAGATGGTTACCTAAAAACGGATATAAGATCAAAATGATCACGTCGTCGTACTTAGGGGGTAGGAAGTAGGCAGAAACTGAATTGAGTTAGTGATTTTTTTATGGTTTTTGCTGGGAGTTTTGCTCTATCATGCCTAAACGGCTGAACGGATTTTGATGAAATTTGGTATGGTGATAGATGATAACCAAGAAATGGTCATAGGCTAAAATTATCACGCCCATCGTTCTTAGAGGGTAGGCAGTAGGCGGATAACTAAATTGAGTTAGTGATTTTTAGTCGTTTTGTTGGGACTTTTGCTCTTTCAGTCTAAACGGCTGAACAGATTTTGATGAAATTTAGTAAGGTAATAGATGGTTACCTAAAACGGATATAAGATCAAAATGATCACGTCGTCGTACTTAGGGGGTAGGAAGTAGGCAGAAAACTGAATTGAGTTAGTGATTTTTTTTATGGTTTTTGCTGGGAGTATTGCTCTATCATGCCTAACGGCTGAACGGATTTTGATAAAATTTGGTATGGTGATAGATGATAACCTAGAAATGGTCATAGGCTATAAATAATCACGCCATCGTTCTTAGGGGGTAGGCAGTAGGCAGATAACTAAATTGAGTTAGTGATTTTAAGTCGTTTTTGTTGAGACCTTTGCTTTTCACGTCTAAACGGCTGAACAGATTTTGATGAAATTTAGTAATGTAATAGATGGTTACCTAACAACGGATATAAGATCAAAATGATCACGTCATGGTACTTAGGGGGTAGGAAGTAGGCAGAAAACTGAATTGAGTTAGTGATTTTTTTTATGGTTTTGCTGGGAGTTTGCTCTATCATGCCTAAACAACTGAACGGATATTGATGAAATTTTGTATGGTGATAGATAGTAACCTAGAAAAGGATATGGGTTATTAATATTCATGCTATCGTACTTAAGGCGTAGGCAGTAGGCAGAAAACTAATTAAGTTAGTGATGTTAATCGTTGGTTTTGGAAGTTTACCTCATTCACGCCTTAACGTCTGAACGGATTTTTATAAGACTTGGTAATATAAAGATAGGATCCTAGGCACGGACACAGGCTACTTTTTACGGCGGGAAATACCTCATTCCAACGTAAATCTAGCGTGATCGTGTCAAGAAGCGCATGACGCCATAGCTACTGAAATGATTTTGATGTTTTTTTTTAACTGAGTGTTACTAAGACTTCAATTTAGTATTTGATCACTTTTCTAATTAGGGGTCGGTAGGCGGACGAAGTCGCGGGTAAAAGCTAGTCAGAAATAAAATTGAAAACTCGAGTACGCGGGGATATTCTGCGAAGATACTCACCCGAAATTAATTCCCATGCATTCATTGCACACGCTGCCGTTATTGTCAAAAATTAATAACCACAAGAATCTCCAAAAGTGGTTGTCTAGCATGAGAGCCTTTTATATCGGCCGCAAAGAGTGGATAAACTATACCGTGCTTCCTAATCGCACTTGTCGAGTAATTTAACTCTCGAGCCACCCTCCTACGCCCCCAAGTTATTGTCCTGTTCAATGGAACACGAGGTGGTCAGTGTATGCCTTTTCTAGTGTTTGAATTGGGAAATTCCGATTAGACTGATTAGGTCTGTAGTGAGGTATGAGCTTATATCGAGAGAAAGTTGAAAACCGGGGGAATAAGGAAGCTCTATGGATGAACAAATTTGGGATCTGACAAAAATGGAGATGAATGAATTACTGTTTGAAGGAGAAAAATTTATACTAAGTTTAGTATTCAAATAATCGATGAAGATTTCTAATAATTTTCAGTTAATTCGGATATAGATGTCAAAATTCTGGTTGATTGAAATCCAATTATCATACCGCAAAACAATTTTTCAATTTTTGATTCGGCGCAAATGTCGTTATTTCAAATTTAAAGCCGAAAATGGTTTCCTTCGATCATCACGTGGACGTATTTATGCATAACAGCCCAGACTATAGGTATAATATACTTTCTTGCTTTCTATTGTGGTTATGTATTTATTTTTTTTCATGGTAGAAAGAACGCTGTATTAATGTATTTATGTTTGTACAGCTCAGGTTAAGAGTAAGTATAGCCTAAGGCTAAACTTCGACTTTATGGCATAAGGTTTAATTAAAGACGATTATTATTTTAATTTGTGTAAAATAGAAAAAAGGAGAGATGTGCTCTTGAACGAATAAAATAAACCCAGGATCAGAGGTATGTTCCATTTGAATGGTCGTTCTTCCTATAGGAAGAACGGTTATTCATATATGGATAACAGTGAAATGGCTTCTTAGGTTTGACGCTCACTTGAGGCGGAGAGGCGAGAGAAGCGAGACGAAGCGTAAGTTCACCGAGGACCGCACATAAAAATCGCAAATTTTTCCCCGAGTTCGGAATACAGAGCGCGCCGAACTTGGGTCACGAACCCGATTCGGCCGCTGACTCCCTACTGAGGACCGCCTCGAAAAAATTTGTCGCGCACATGCCCCAAGGAGCATTCACGCGTCAAACGACTCGCCTTCTCAAGGCTCTTCGCTTCGCGCTCCTAGGTGAGCGTCTTCTACTCATTGTTCAATGCAAACCTCTACGGCGGAAAACTAGCGCTTCGCTTCGTCTGAGTGCGGCTCTAATATGTCTCGCGTCTAACGATTCGGTTCTTCGTTCCGCGCCCCTAAGTGAGCGTCTACCCATTTGATTCAGTGCAAACCTCTCCGGCGGAAAGCAACGCCGTCCGCGCCTCTTAGCCAAGTGAGCGTCAACCTTTACTCATATGATATTACAAAACAGAAATAGATATATAGGCATGTCAGCCTTATGAAAATGGGAATACAGTCTGCTTTTATTTCAAAGTCCCCTTCAAGAGTTATCATGTTTGACAGAATCAGTTTGGACCTCGGATTCTTCATCAGGAGGTCATTCGAGACTACTTTCAGCTACACATTTGAAAATTACAGTCGTTCGGGCAGAACTATAGCACACTATCAAATCTTTCGATCGGTTGTTCATATCAGGATAATGATTACTTGATACTTAAGTTTGAATTACCCCGAAAACTGTTCATTCTTCTCATTTAACGATAGGAATTTAGCGTTCAAACCTGAAACCTCCAAAATTCATGTTTTGATTTTGTCTACTACCGTTCGGCCATACATATAATTCGATCTACATGCTGTTGAAAGACATCTATTTATTTCTATTTCTTATTATTTGCTGTGAACCCTCCAATATACACTGTTTATTTAAGCAGTCAACAATATAGCTAACAGTGCTAACACTCTTTAGTTTGTGATTCTCTTCAACAATGTAGGTATGAATTAATTATGCATCTTTTGCTCATTGATCTAGTTTTCGATTAGTAAATAATTGATAGACAATGATTCGATTCCTTCAGAGTATCTAACTCTGGCTACAGATTTGATTTTACATTTCAATTAAATGAATTAGGGAATATTATGTAATAGTCAAACTTTCATCGACTATGTATATATTCATCTGAGAGAGCAGTTCATACTATTCAGAACTAACATAATGAGTAAAGTATTTCTGAATATTTTGCCATTAAAGGCGTGATGATTCTTGACTCGAATCATTTGAAGATTAAAAAAATCTCATTCACTTCTGAAATTCATCGAGACATATTAATACAATAATTATAAAATAATTTTCAGATTTTTCAGGATAATTTTAGTATTCGCAAGCATTACTGGAAAAGTTTGACACAACTCTTTCCATGTTTTTCAATGAAATCCAAAACTGTATCAATTCGTGTGAAAAAGGTAGGTTCACCTTTGCTTTCACAACCAAAATTCACCGAAGCTATGCCACGTTGAATACCATTGCACAAAAATGGTCCACCAGAGTCTCCAGCACAACCACCACCAGCTCTGTCGAGGGCAGGAACTGCACAGAAGTAAGTGTTTAGTTTGACCAGTCTTCTCAAACGGATACATTTCTCTTGGGAAATTACTTCAAGATCGATGCATTTCAATGATACGTTAGAAGGTTCAACATATTCATCGATACTGGGGAATTGGGCATGTCCCCATCCTATGAACATTCCACTGATACACCGTTTCCCCTTTTGGGATTGTCGTACTCGTTATACTGGAAGGTCTATGGTGGAAGCATCTACAGGAGAAAAGTGTCTTCGAGTATTGCAGAGCTATGTCATATTGGAGATCAATCTTATCATACTTTTCGTGTACATAATCCTTTGGTTCCAATTATCCTTTTTCCTGTAACGTTTTAAATACTTGCCTTAAGCCTTGTTCGCACTACGCTAATAGTTTAGTCGAGGAGCTAAAAATTTAGTCACTAAACGTGTGTGTGAACACCAAGAATTTAGTCGGGTAGATTAGTGTGTAGTTAAGTCGAGTCGATCCATTTGGTTCTATTTATCGGGCGAGTAGAGTACCCACCACGCGATACTCTTCACTCGATGACGGACTAGATAGGTCCGAACCGATCAGTTTATTCGAGTTCATTAGTAATATCATTTGCCGCGATGATGTCGTTTCGCTGGGCCGAAGAAATCACGTCAGAGTTCGTGCGTTGCGAGTTGTTCATCGTACAAAGCGCTACTCACTTGTGACTTAACTCGAACAAAAGTGCGAACGATTGGATGGAGAGTAGCTACTAAAATTTCTAGCGGCTCGACTAAACTACTAGCGTAGTGCGAACAAGGCTTAAGAGGCAAATATTCGCACATAATGGCCTATACTGATAGCACAGACCGGACTTCTTTATTCTACATCTTATAAAACACCATGTACATCATTATTTTCGAAAAGCAAAATTCCTCAGAATCTACAATAAATACTCTTTTGAAACAAGCCTATAGGATCAATGGCACACTTCGCATTATCATATTATGAAACATTGAATATTTGGAATTTTCAATTTATAGTAAACACGGACCTGTAAACTCCGAATAATGAATTATTCATAATTAAATCGATTGTGAAAACATTAGCAACAGACTTAGGTATTGTACCTCATCTTATTACATCCAAACATTGATTAGGGGTTCCACTTTTGATTCCCGAGATAACTGAAAATAAAAAGATGGAAATACTCATCTTCGAGTTATTCAACTTTGAAAATTCTTTATTAGGATAAGTGAAACACGGATGCATGGCAGCAACATCAAATATTTCAACAAAACTAAAATTAATTGAAAACTTGATTTACATTGAACCTTTAATTGTAGTTCATAAAATGTACTAAGAAAAAAAAAGTAAAAGTATCTTATGAACATTGTGTTGTGTGGAATTTCAGGTCTGTTCCTGTGGCTAGGTACTATAAATTAAAAAATTCTAAATATTCAATGGTTCATAATAATAATATGATGCGAATTGTGCCATTGGCTTGTTCGAAAGAGAATTTATTGTAGATTCTGAGGAAAATGCTTCTCGAAATTTCATGAACAAATTGTTTCATAAGATGTGGAATAAAAGAATATAATTTCTCAGTCTGGGCCTGCGCTATCAGCAAGCTTTTATGTGCGAATATTTCCATTGTTCCATACTCATTCCCTGAAATTTTCATGAAGATCCATGCAGGATTCAAGGAGTTATGCCAATTGAAAATTCTGTAGAAAACATAAAACATCCTGAATATTGTTAGGACATATTTCTAACACTGATTCAGACTCACAAAATGTCCTGCATCTGGCCTGAAAAGCCTGTACAATCATTCGTGAAACACCTGTATATTATACAAAAAAAGTGCAAGAATCAATAGTGAGAACTAGCGTGAATATGCATGACGAAAGAGGTTGTGACAACCAGAACTAGGCATTGCTGCAGTGACTAGATGTCATTGATCATCACTTTGATACATCACTGCCATGAAGTCAGAAATTTTTAGTTTAAAAGTTTCTACTTACCTTTTGAGGTGTATAGGACTACTTTTGGTTCAGCATAAAATACTCCTGCCTAATTTATTTACACAGTGTGCTGCAGTCAATACTGTATCCAACTTAATTAATGTACCACTGCATTTTACCTGTAATTTGTTCTTCATATTATGTCCAAAAAGTTGTACAACGAATCTATAATATTCTGGGTTACATTCTTCTCCGTTGTATATTGCAAAACTTGAAGATAACACGAATAATATTATCAATACTTGTTTTACAGTTGTCATTCAGGGTTCTCATTTTAAAAACCCTGTTGTCATTTATTTTTGAGGTTAAGTAGAAGGAAAAATAATTTCGAGTCTTTCCTATACCTATGTTCCTACTATACTGAAAACGTGACGATCTATAGAATGTAAACAATTTCCAATTTATACCCTATTTTGTAAGTAAGAAGAACTTTTTTCATTCTAAGTGCTGAATTTGACGATAGAAAACTTGGTATTGATGTGGAAATAAAAAAGCTACAACGTACAAATTTAATAAGATTCTTTATTCAATTGTTTATGAAAAAATAAAGGAACACGTGCTACAGCTCCCGATCCTAAACGATTGATCACATAAAAATCGTGGTTGATTTTCTTCTAGTTATCTCCGTATATTTCCAGAACAACCATTCCCATTCATTATTGATGTTTCCTTAGAATATCTCGTACTGCAACAAAAAATAAATGGTTTCAGTTTGTGAAATCAAATTATCTATTGATCTTATTTGTTCGGGTTAAATGCTCTGACCACAATTTATTCATACTATAATTAAAAATTAAATAAAATATTGCATTTCTTTCTAACAATAGCTCTCTGCATATAAGGAAAATTGAAGAAAGTCCTGACGTGGAATTAGAAGCTTTTATACGCCCCTGTTCATATTGCCGAAACGATCATTCAAATATGAATATCCTGAAAGCCATTGGTTTCATTGCTTTCATATATGAAGTCAACTTCCTGTTTTTTTAAGTTGTTCCGTTTGGAAGTCATTGTGTTCACAGTCGGCCTTCGGGCCATTATCGACTCAATCGAGCTCTTTCAACCTTGCTTTTCGTTTGCAAAGTTATTGTGGCTTACGATAAGACGTAATTGTTTTTGACCTCGGATTCTTTATCAGTGTATCCAACCGAGTAATTTGAGACCACTTGTGGCACAAAATTCTAAACTTACAGTAATGGTCGAAAACTAAAGCAGGTTATTTCTCCAGGAACAAGTGCGCAGAAAAAGCAATATATTGAAATTTTCCTCGATGTAATAATCATGTTCATAATAATGTATAGCCTGTTCACTTAACGAATGCCATGATTTGAGGAAATGGTTCCTAGAATCGGTACCAGATGTCCTTTATTCCTAGCTTCAGTATGGATAAACATCTCATTTAACTTTTTGTCGAAACATTATCTCGTTTTACTTCTCAAATTTTCTTTTCATTTTCCAAAAAACGTGCTATTATACAGGGTGATTCATTGGTAAACGGAAAAAAAAAAAAAGTGAAGGATGAATGAGCACCTCTAGATGGTTCCGAATATACCTATAGTCCGTTCACGAAAGGTTTGAGCCGTCGGTTGGCCATGATAATTTGATATATTCCACACTGTGTATATTAAAATTTTAGGTTATGATGTTTATTTCTTGTCAGATTGATACGCAATGTTGTCAATATTGCATAGAGTTGTCTGATAACTCGCAAGCTCGTCGGACGAGGCCGGGTACATTCGGCAACATTGAATTCATTTTACGTTATGACAGCAAATACTGCCAACTTCAGATAAATAAAGAAACGCCTACTTGTTCTCAACCTTTCGTGAACGGACTATACTATTTTATGGGTCTAACACGTTTAATTACAGAGATACAGATACTATACATACCTATTTGTTTATCCGGACCTGATTTTTTTCAGTGATTAAAGCTTAGGTCGCTGGTGTAGAAATACTAGAATATGTGTTCCAAATTTCATTAAAAATATTCCGGCTGGTTAGTAAGTTATTATGACCACACAAAGTAGGAAATCATCTGTTCTTATTGTCAAAATGCATAAACCTGATATGAAGATAGTAGACAAAGAACATACACGAAAATGAGAAGTACATAGTTTGCTTCAGTTTTTTGTGCTGTTTCAAAGCATCAAATCGTATTCGAAAAATACAGGGTGTTGTTTCGGGATGCGTAGGCATAAGAAAGTCTTGTTAATGCGGATCTGGATTTCCAAAGTGACAGATAGTCAGGTCGCTTGTGTATAAGTAGAATAATGATCATACCAAAAATCATTAGAAATATTCGGAGTGGTTCGTAAGTTATGGCCACTCAAAGAAAATCGCCAAATTGAATAAAACTGTAACTCTGAAATGAACTTGTTGGACCCATAAAATATAGTACCTATATTCGAAGCCACCTAAAGGTGCTTTATACATCCTCCACTTTTTTTCCATTTCCAATGAAAACAGCCTGTATAATATACTGGTATTAAATCATCTCAGTTGCTTTTTATAAATATGTAAATAATTCTTTTTAAATAGATATATGTATGTAGAAATTTTCCATTGTTCACTGAATTTTGCTCCAATTATTCCACAAATTTGAGTGACTTTTTATAGTAGGTATATTGAAAATTATCAATTCAATGATTCTACCGGACATAGCTTGACGCGAAATATTTCAAAAAAAAACCAATTACACGTATATCTTGATAAGGATAAAATATTCCCGAAGCTTTCGAAGGCTTCGTGGATTTTACTACGAAAAATCATATGAAAATATAGTAGTTCAGAAACTGAGGAGAATTATTGTTTTGTTCGGTTATGCTAAGCAAATAAAAGATGTTCTAAATAATAATGTGAAATTCGAAAGGAGAAAACAATAGCAAAATATTTCAAAATGACATCGGGGGGAACATCATCAAAAATAACAGCGCACTTATATCCAAAGATTCGTGATAGGACCTCATGTCATTGCTCCAATGGACTGTTATATTATCTTATAAGTTATAACAAATCAACAAAAGTTTGAAGTTATCATCAAGATAACCTGCGTTTGCTGTAAGTTATTTTGCTGCAGAATCGAGATCTGGTATGAAGTAGCTATTTTGTATTAAAAGGAGCGACAAGTAAAGAAGTAGCCAATAGAAAAAAATTGGAATATTTTGCGTCAGCTTTTAATACATAAAATCATTTTCATTATTTGGAAATTCAGAATATTCAATATGAGTACACAAAAAGAGGAACTATGGAACCTAGGCATTATGATCATTCGCATAATATGGGACCTTAATCCAAGCCCAATGAACGAACGTTCAATATACGTTATTTTTTTCTATTGGTGATGAATGACACGAGCCAGCCACCCAAAATGCTAGTAAGGGATTAAACTGGACGTCCTGTCATCGCAGCAGAGAAGTCAAAGTCAAATCAAGCTGAGGCAGTCGATTAAAACAACTGAATTCAATTCGGGATTACCGTTGGGGAACGATCCCAGAAAATTGAGGATATAAATGTATATATTTTATTCAATGGAATAACGCACAAAAGGTGGAACATGCGACGGAGGGGTTAGTTTTCCATAGTCCGGGGATTAGTAGGGTAGTTCCACAAAAAAATCCGCCCTTCAGTGTCTCTCCTCAGACGAAGGGACCGTATCTCATATAAAACGTGAATTATAAAATAACTATTTCGGTTTCGAGCCCTTCGCTGTTCTTCTTTTTCCTTACTTGTCAATGGATGAGAGGGAAATGCTAGGGGCGGGATATTCTTATTGTGCATTGTTGGTGTTGAGGTCGGAAATTAACATTTTGCGTATGTAATATTCAGTTTGTTATGAATATACCTGGGAATTATGAAAGATATCCGCGTATTTGCATTTATGAAGAGGCTCCATGTTCGTTTGGGTTGAAGGGG